>PISX010003049.1:95939-147517 GCA_004024625.1 Mellivora capensis
GCCATCAAAAGAAATGAAATCTTGCCATTTGCAACAACGTGAATGGAACTAGAGGGTATTATGCTTAGCGAAATAAGTCAATCAGAGAAAGACAACTATCATATGATCTCCCTGATATGAGGAAGTGGAGATGCAATGTGGGGGTTTGGGGGGTAGGAAAAGAATAAATGAAACAAGATGGGATCGAGAGGGAGACAAACCGTAAGAGACTCTTATTATCACAAAACAAACTGAGGGGAGGGGGGTAGAGAGAGGGTGGTGGGGTTATGGACATTGGGGAAGGTATGTGCTATGGTGAGTGCTGTGAAATGTGTAAACCTGGCGATTCACAGACCTGTACCCCTGAGGCAAATAATACATTATATGTTAATAAAAAATTTTAAAAATTAATTTTAAAAAAGTGTTTCCAGTTACGTAAAGTTAACAAACCAGTATTAACAACATAATTCCTCTTATTTTAAGAAGGTTTATGTATGCTAATACACATACAGACAAGAGTCTAGAAAGAGATACACCAAATATTAATAGTAGTTATTCTCTTTCTGGTGGGATTATAGTTTTATAATTTCCTCTTTATAGACCTCTAATTTACTTTTCTGTAGCCCACACTTATTTTTTTACTTTATTAACATATAATGCATTATTTGTTTTGGGGTACAGGTCTGTGATCCATCAGTCTTACACAATTCCCAGTGCTTACCATAGCACATACCCTCCTCAATGTCCATCACCCAGCCACCCCATCCCTACCACCCCCCTCCACTCCAGCAATCCTCAGTTTGCTTCCTGAGATAAACAGTCTCTTATGGTATGTCTCTATACACTACTAATTTCTAATTTATATAATGAATAAGCTCATCGTAACCTTTTAAAATTTTTATTATTTTTTTTTTAAGATTTTATTTGACAGAGAGAGCATGCGCATGCAGGGTGAACAGCAGGCAGAGGGAGAAGCAGGCTCCCTGCCAAGCAGGAAGCCCAACATGGGGCTCGATCCCAGGACTCTGGGATCATGCCCTGAGCTAAGGGCAGATGCTTAACTGACTGAGCCACCCAGGCACCCCATAATCTTTTTTTTTAGTATTAAATTACACTCTTCTTCCGTTTAATGTGTGAGTCTCAGGATCTAAAATCATTACTATGTTGTCTCAGTTTTCCTAATATACAGCATATTGGTATTCTCTTACCTGGTCTTGAGAGACAATTTCTGTGTTATAATCCAGAACATTACTAAGCACGTAACAACTCATGCTCTTTCTGGACTCATAGTCAAAGTACTCAAAAAGTGGGTGAAAATGTTTTAATTTCAAGACTGTTAAAATATTGTTGTAAGTGTCAACAGGTATCTTCAAAAGTCTGGTGAGCTCCTTTGAAACTGCACTACTGGTAGCAATACTACAAAAAGAAAAATAACAGCTCTTTAATGAGTAAAATTAAACTTTCTCTATATACAAATATACTAATTGCATAAAAACTTTAAAGTTTTCATTTATACATTAAAACAAAGAGGTCAGGTGGATCACACCATCTCAAATCACCCCAATGACCTTCTGAGAAGATAAAGATGCCCATCTAAACACAAACATGTACTCACCTCTTAATGTTCTGTTAATACAAAATAAGATGTAACAATATCGAGCCGGTTGTACAGCTGGAGTTAAAATGACTGTCTAGAATTTGACATTTTTAGGAAAGCATTTAAGTGGCAGTTAGGTTGGTAGGCAGCCAATAAACACTGTATATTCATGATGAAAATAAATAGGGAGAAAAATCCATGCAAAACTAACAACTCCACAAAACAGAAAAAAAACTGCTTCTTTTGCATCAGATGCTGGCACTCAAGGAAAAGCAGGCTGAATCTAAAGTAGCAGCTCATAGGAGCATTCTGTGGAGATGAGGTATACCTGGGCATTTATAAGATCTTTAGAGGCAGGGATTTCTAATTCTTTGTCTAATTTTACTTTAAAACTTACTTGGTAGGAGAAGATACAGACACATGATTTAATTTTCTCTCACATTTAACATTCAAGATCTGGAATGTTCTTCAGTTCACAAAAAATGGAAGTAACCAAAAGAAGGGGGGGGTGGTGAATAAAAAGAGTTATAGGAAAATAAGAAATCTTCCTAATGTGGCTCAACCACAAGAAGGGAGATGAAAAAGAAAAAGATTATATGAGGCAAAATTATGAATAATAAGGATAAGGGGAAAGGGACTGGCTTGACCCCATGTTCAGATGCAATACAAGAGAGACAACAAGGGGACTGCCGAGGAAAAGATAAAGGGATCAGAATTACGCACAGTGGCCACTAGAGGATGCCACAGACTAGGACAGCACCTTGAGGCGCTCAACTTGCAACAAAATGGACTTTTTTCCTCGATGGTATCAAAATCAAAGGTCAAACAGAAAAGTATTTTAAGCCAATTTAATTTCCACACCTTAAATATACATATGCTCCTAATTTTTTAAAACATATTCATCTCTAGGAAACCACTTCCTGTAGAAACACTGCTTAACATAAACACAGCTGACCCATGAATATGGATTTCAGTAATGTAGACTGACTTATACATGGATGTTTTTCTACAAATACAGCACAATAAAATGTATTTTCTCTTCCTGTAGTTTTGTAAATAACATTTTCTTTTCTCTAGTTTACTTAGTTGTAAGAATACAATATATACTATATATACTACTATACTACGTAGAATGTACAAAATATGTGTTGATTATTTGTTACTGTTAAGGCTTCTGGTCAACGGGAGGCTATCAGTAGTTAAGTTTTAGGTAGTTAAAAGTTATAAGCAGTTTTTCAATTGCACAGAAGGTCAGCACCCCTAACCCCAACATTGTTCTAAGGTCAACTATTAACTTCCTTATGAGTTTGAAAACTAACTTATTCATATATCAAAGGGGTTTGAAATGGAGAGACTGGTCCATAAAGACACTTATAGTCCTTGAGTGTCACTACTTGATCAATGTATACAACCAAGAAATTGACTACTATTTTCTGCACTGATTAACACCAAGCATACCAATCTAACAAATGCTTAAAACAAATGCTAACATTTCAAAAAGCAACTAAGAAAAACAAGTCTAGGATTAAAAAGTGCTTGATAAGGGTTTTTATAAAAATGTAACTTTGACTTACTGTTCAAGGTTGAGCTTATTAAATATTTCCACTGTAGTTTCTAGAACTTTATCAACATAGTCCACACGATCAGGGTAACACTTCATAGCAAGATTAATGAGAGAAACTTGTAAAGATACAACATCCTCTGAAGGCATGTCTTGTCTAGACTGAAATGTTGAGAAAACCACAGAATTTATCTTAAACAATCACAAAAGGATCTACCAGCTGAGAAGTTTCAAAGTTTTGAGAATGCAGGATAAAAGCCATACAAACCTGTATTACTGTAGCCACCTGCTGTGAAAATATGTCAAAAAGTTTAATATCTGCTGGGATTCCAGGTCCATCTTCACGGTGGGCAAACAATGCTAACCTGAAAAAGAAAATAATCTTTATTTCAACAAATACAGGATTTAGGTAGTGGGATTATGGATGACATTTATTCTTTACACTTTTCTGTATTTTCTACAAGGTATTTCTCCTACAACATTAAAAAAGATTTTTAAAAAGGACACGGAATGGAGCTGATCATTCTCCCGCAATTCATTTTTTTGTTGTTTTTTTTTTCAGCAGAATTATTTATTTATCAGAGAGAGAGAGAGAGAGAGAGTGCGAGAGAGCGAACACAGGCAGAGGCAGAGGGAGAAGCAGGCTCCCTGCCGAGCAAGGAGCCCGATGTGGGACTCGATCCCAGGATGCTGGGATCACGACCTGAGCCGAAGGCAGCCGCTTAACCAACTGAGCCACCCAGGCGTCCCTCAATTCATTTTTTTAATAAGTTTTTAATTCCATTAGGGTTAACAGTGTTGTTAGTTACAGGTGTACAATACAGTGATTCAACACTTCCACACATCACCCATTGTTCATCATGACAAGTGCACTACTTTTTTTTTTTAAAGATTTTATTTATTCATTTGACAGACAGAGATCACAAGCAGGCAGAGAGGCAGGCAGAGAGAGAGAGAGGGAAGCAGCCTCCCCGCTGAGCAGAGAGCCTGATGCGGGACTCGATCCCAGGACTCTGGGATCATGACCTGAGCCAAAGGCAGAGGCTTTAACCCACTGAGCCACCCAGGCGCCCCTGACAAGTGCACTACTTAATCCCCATCACCTATTCCCCCATTCCTCCCACTGACTTTCCCTCTGGTAACCATCAGTTTGTTCCCTAGAGTTAAGAGTCTGTTTCTTGGTTTGTCTTTTTCTTCCCCTTTGTTCATTTGTTTCTTAAATTCCACATGAGTGAAATCATATGGTATTTGTCTTTCTCTGCCTTACTTAGTTCAGCATAATACTCTCTAGTTCCATCCATGTCACTGAAAATAGCAAGATTTCATCCTTTTTATGGCTGAATAACATCCCATTACTTATATACCATGTCTTCTTTATCCATTCATCTATCCACAGACACTAGGGCTTCTTCCATAATTTGGAATACTGCTATTAACACAGGGTTGCATGTATTGCTTTGAATTAGTGTTTTTGTGTTTTCTGGGTAGATATGAAGTAGTGTGATTGCTGGATCATAGGGTAGTTCCATTTTTAAGTTTCTGAGGAACCTCTACACTGTTTTCCACAATGGCTGTACCAGTCTGCATTCTCACCAACAGTGAAAGAGGGTTCCTTTTTTTCCACATCCTCAGCAACACTTGTTTTTGTGTTTTTCATTTTAGCTATTCTGACAGGTGTGAAGAGATGTAACTATTTTAGTTCTGATTTGCATTTCCCCTGATGATAAGTGATGTTGAGCATCTTTTCATGTGTCTGTAGGCCATCTGGATGTCTTCTTTGGAGAAATGTCTATTCATGTTTTCTGCCCATTTTTAAGTCAGATTATTTGGGTTTTGGGTATTGAGTTTTATCAGCTTTTTATATATTTTGGATACTAACCATTTATCAGATATGTCATCTGCAAATATCTTCTCTCATTGCTTCCTAGTTTTGTTGATTGCTTCATTGTGCAGAAACTTTTTATTTTGATGTAGCCCCAATAGTTTATTTTTGCTTTTATTTCCCTTGCCTCAGGAGACATATCTAAGAAAATGTTGCTATGGCCAATGTCAGAGAAATTACTGCCTGTGCTCTCTTCTAGGATTTTTATGGTTTCAGGTCTCACATTGAGGTCTTTAGTGCATTTTGAGTTTATTTTTGTGTATGGTATAAGTGGTCAATTCATTTTTAACTGAATAGTTTTGTCAATGATGTTGTATTTCACTGAATTCTTACTATATGCCATATTTTATACCATACATAAGATTTTTAACAGCCTGATTTTGCCATCGTCTTTGAAACTTCATCAAGTAGATCACAGATAAAAATGCATTTAAGTGACAAATATATCTGACAGCCATGATTTTTTTTTTTTTTTTTTTTTTTTTTTTTTAAAGATTTTATTTATTTATTTGTCAGAGAGAGAGAGCGAGAGAGTGAGCACAGGCATACACAGAGGGAGAAGCAGGCTCCCTGCCAAGCAAGGAGCCCGATGTGGGACTCGATCCCAGGACGCTGGGATCATGATCTGAGCCGAAGGCAGCCGCCCAACCAACTGAGCCACCC
Source organism: Mellivora capensis (assembly GCA_004024625.1). Classification (NCBI taxonomy): domain Eukaryota; kingdom Metazoa; phylum Chordata; class Mammalia; order Carnivora; family Mustelidae; genus Mellivora; species Mellivora capensis. The sequence continues at coordinate 101,622 of PISX010003049.1, forward strand.
AGGCGTCCCGACAGCCATGATTTTAAAGAGCAATCTTTAAAAGATAAATCCCATTATAGCTTCCATTAAGAGTATGCCCAATTCAGGGGCACTTGGGTGGCTCAGTCAGTGAAGCATCTGCCTTCATGATGTCAGGGTGCTGCGACTGAGTCCCACATTGGGCGAGTCTACTTCTCCCTCCCCCTCTGAGATCCCGCTCCCTCTGTGATCACTTCTGCTCTCAAATAAATAAATAAAATCTTAAAAAAAAAAAAAGAGTATGCCCAATTCACATATAATTCTTGCTATCCAGATTTAAACTAGTGATTTGGAGAATCTGCTACATCTTAGACTTTAATAACTTAGGTATTTAAAATCTAAAAAATGGAGCACCTGGGTGACTCGGTTGTTAAGTGTCTGCCTTCATCTCAGGTCATGATCCCAGGGTCCTGGGATCGAGCCCTGCATCAGGCTCCCTGCTTGGCAGGGAGCCTGCTTCTCCCTCTCCCACTCCCTCTGCTTGCATTCCCTCTCTCGCTGTGTCTGTCAAATAAATAAATAAAATCCTTTCAAAAATATATATATATTAAGGTATTTGCAGAAATAAATCTTCACTTGGGTTCCTGGTTTCATAAGTTCAATGATGTGTAAGCTAATGAGTAGGACACATGTTATATACTAGCACTCAGCACAGTTGCCAAGCAGACACTCATTAGAGTCATTATCAAAAGCCAAGTTTAATATTTTTAACCAAGACCAATGCCGAAAGAAGTAAAATTTAAACCTAAAGGGTATATACTAAACATATTTAATACCTCAAAACTCTTTTTTAAAAAAATATAATGATAGAATGATTACCCGAACATTCTTTTTGTTAAAATTTTTAAAATTATTTACTTATTTATTTGAAAGAAAAAGAGTGAGCAAGAGAGCACAAGCCAGGGGAGGGGCAGAGGGAGAGGGAGGAATAGATCCCTTGCTGAGCAGAGAGCCCGATGTGGGACTCAATCCCAGGACCCTGGGATCATGACCTGAGCTAAGGGCAGACCCTTAGCTGACTGAGCCGCCCAGGTACACTTACCTAAACATTCTTTTTAAAATTTTTTTAGATTTTATTTATTTGAGAGAGTGAGCAAGTGAGAGAACCTGAGCAGGGGTAGGGGCAGAGGGAAAGAGAGAAGCAGACTCCTCGCTGAGCAGGGAGCCCGACGAAGAGGGGTTCAATCCTGGAACTCCAGGATCATGACCCAAGCCAAAGGCAGTCATATAACCAACTAGTCACCCAGGCATCCCCTTCATCCAAACAGTCTTAATCATCTATATATCTAATGGCTACTTGATAAGAGACTCCAAATCAAATCAGTGCCCAATAAAAAGTAGCTTTCATTACCGTAAAAAACAAATTTTGTTCTTTGAATATGTAAGAGTTAAATAATGGATCTGTATGACATTGCCAACTAAATGTCTAGATTAAAAATATTCATTATCAGGTGATAATGAATCACCTGATGGCTGGCTCAGTTGGTTGAGCGACTGCCTTCAGCTCAGGTTATGATCCCATGGTCCCAGGGTCGAGTCCCGCAGCCCCAGGATCGAGTCCCATATCAGGCTCCCTGCTCAGCAGGGAGTCTGCTTCTCCCTCTGACCCTCCCCTCTCTTATGCTCTCTCTCTCTCATTCTCTCTCTCTCAAATAAATAAAATCTTTAAAAAAAAAAAAAAAAAAAAAAAAAAAAAAAAAAAAAAAAGAATGTTTAGGGGCACCTGGGTGGCTCAATGCCTTAAGCCTCTGCCTTCGGCTCAGGTCATGATCTCAGGGTCATGGGATCGAGTCCCACATCAGGCTCTCTGCTCAGTAGAGAGCATGCTTCCCCTTCTCTCTCTCTCTGCCTACTTGTGATCTCTGCATGTCAAATAAATAAAATCTTTAAAAGAAAATATTCATTATCTCCATGCCTCCTGCAATACCTCCTTCATGCCTAAGCTAGGCAAGCACCTGGTAGATACTCATACTTACAGAACTGAACTGTTCATAGTGTAATTGCTTTAAAATCACTAATATAATAAAGATGTAACAGAAGTAATTAATTCACAAAAATGTTTTAAATTCATTAGTCCCTGGTCAGAACACTACCCTCCAGTGCTGGAAGCACTTACCTATCAATTAAAGCAATGATTATGTTCTTCACATTTACATTTTGGTGTAACTCAGCACAGGCCCGGAGAAAAGGATTCAAAGTTTGAAGATGGAATTCATCAGGGAAAACCTGAAAATCAAATAATAATTAATTGACACAAGTAAAAGTATTTCACAGTATAATCTGAACTTATGATAAAGTTCGTATTTGTGGAAACAATCATTTTAATCTTACACAACTAAATTCAAACACATTATTGTTGAGCCTCTTTAAACATTAAGCCCAAGTAGAAATAATCCACTAAACAAAGTACATCTACAATTAAACTAAAACTAATGAGAACTAGAGAACTTGGAGTCTACTCTTTCCTACATTTTGGGGGGAGAAAACACATCAATACAAAGACCAAGTTATCAGTAAGAGAAAATAATTCTTTTTAATCAGGACAGCTTGTTTTTTTTCCTTTTTTTTTTTTTTTAAGATTTTATTTATTTATTTGACAGAGAGATCACGAGTAGGCAGAGAGGCAGGCAGAGAGAGAAAGAGTGAGGAAGCAGACTCTCTGCCAAGCAGAGAGCCTGACGCGGGGCTCGATACCAGGACCCTGAGATCATGACCTGAGCCGCAGGCAGAGGCTTAACCCACTGAGCCACCCAGGCGCCCCGTCCTTTTTTTTTTTTTTTTTTTAAGATTTATTTATTTTAGGAAGAGTTGTTGAGGCCGATTCCACGTTAAAAACCTGTTAAACCCCTAGGGCCTGCCTGGGCCTACTTAGCCATAGTGACTCCATGTTGCCTAGGTAGCCATTTTGTTGTTTAATAAATGCCTCAGCAGTTACTGATACCAGTTCCGGGTAACTGTTGCTAAAACACATACCTAAAACAAGGCCATTTTGTTGTTTAATAAATGCCTCAGCAGTTACTAGTATCAGTTCCGGGTAACCGTTACTAAAACACAAAGGTAGGAGACATCCAATCAGCCAAAGCCACATACGCAGAGGTCTGCGGTTGTGCCCTATAAAACTAGCCTGTAAGACCAAAGGGGGATCGCTCTCTTCGGAGGCGGCCCTGGCCTGTCTGACTTCTAATGCCTGGCATAGAATAATGCTTTACATAATTTTCACTTTGTCTCAGCCTCGTTCCCCAGGCCGGTCAGTCTAACTTTTAATGCTTGGCATAGAATAAGGCTTTGCATAACTTTCACTTTGTCTCAGTCTCGTTCCTTTGATAACGGACCCAAAAGAGTGAGTGAGTGTGGGTGAGCATACATATGGGGGAGGGGCAGATGGAGAGGGAGACCAGCAGAGCTGGTCCAGCTCCCCACTGAGCCAGGAGCCCCACATAGGGCTTGATCCCAGGACTCCGAGATCCGAAATCGAGTCAGATGCTCAACCCACTGAGCCATCCAGGCACCTCAGGATAGCTTCTTTTCTATTCTATCAAGACTTTTTTTCAAAACAATGAAAACTAATGGAGGACAAAATGAGTTATTTATAAAATGAATGTCCTCACTTACCTGAATAATACACTCCATGAGATATTCTTGAGCCAATGCATCCCTGCAATTCACAACCTGCTCCAATATGCCAGTCAAAACAATCTAAAAGAAAAAGAGTTAAAACATTATTTTTAAGTCCTAAGAAACTCCTCTAATAACATATTTAAGCTATTAATTTGAGAATCTTATTTTAGATTTTTCCAACCCATATTTACTTTTTAAATTAAACTTCAACATTTTACAGAAGCATTTCTTATTTTTTTGAACAGAAGAATTTTTTAAATAAATAAATAAATAAATTCTGGACTTAATAAGTTATTTAGGATGAAGTTTAGGAATTTTTTTTCCTTTATGATTTGTGCCTTTTGTTTCCTAAGAAATCTTTGCCTGATCTAACATAATAAAGACATACTTTGTATTTTTTTCTAAAAGTTTATAGTTTTAGGTTTTATATTTAGGTCTGTGATCCATTTTTTGAGTTTTTCTGTATGGTATGAGAATGGGTCATAGTTCAAGGGTCTTGTTTACACACAGATGTCTAATTTCTCCAGAAACATTTGCTGAGAAGGTTAAGATTACACTTTTATCAAAAGTAATCTACTATATATATGTGAGCCTATTGTGGACTATCTTTTCCAGGGCTGACAAATCTAGTTCAGTGTCTGCTTTTGTAACTGACTCCCATATTGTCTGTTACTGCTTTTCACTACAAGCTGCAGAGTTTAGTAGTTGTAGACAAAATCAAACAACATTTACTATTTGGTCCTTTATAGAGTTTGTCAATCTCTGCTTAACTCCCCCCACTGATTTATTTATCTCTTCCACCAACATCACATTCTTTTTTTTTTTTTTTAATTTTATTTATTTGACAGACAGAGACCACAAGCAGGCAGAGAGGCAGGCGGTGGGGAGGGCAGGCTCCCTGCTGAGCAGAGAGCCCAATGCAGGGCTTGATCCCAGGACCCTAGGATCATGACCTGAGCCGAAGGCAGAGGCTTTAACCCACTGAGCCACCCAGGCGCCTCCCAATATCACATTCTTAATGCAGCTTTAGAGTAAACCTAGAGTAAAATACAGTCAATCTCAATTTAAGAAAAATTGGTATCTTAATAATATTGAGTCTTCCAATCACAAATACAAACTGAAAATATATCTTTCAATTTACTTGTCTTTAATTTTAAAGTGGTTTTCAATGTAATTTTAATAAAAATATTTTAATTTTAAAAAATCAGACTTCAATTTATATCTCATAAGAAAAGGTGACAAGTAAAAGGATATACACCTGTTTGTAACGTTCCACATTCACACCTTCCAACTGACTGAGGCGCACCAAGTTTGTTCCCACTAAAATTCTCAGTTCTTGTCTTTCTCGTTCTCTTTTCTCTCTATCTCGGCTATGTCCCTGATGTTGCATTCGCACCCAGAGCTTGTTCATCTCTGCAAAGTTAAGTAGTACAAAATCCATGGAATCACTTATGTCGCCAGTTGTTTCTTCACTGCAAAGAAAGAGTTGAAATAATCTTTACATACACTATTTACACTAGAGGACCATCTTACTGTTACTGTTCACTTTTGTGCATTTCCTTCTTATCTCTTCAATACACCAGTATTTCATAGAAGAAACTTTCAAATTCACTGGCTTAGTGTTCAATTTCAAGGGAAACAAGAGAAAAAAGATACCAGGGAAAGGACACAGAACAAGTGTAAAAGAACAAAACACTTTCCCCCATTCCCTATCCTAGGTTAACTTGTTCTCACAGCAATTCCATTAATTCAAAAAGCCTTTAAAAAAACGATACTTATAATGTACTGCTAACTACATCATTTTAAAAAAGATTTTAATTTATTTATTTGACGAGAAAGACAGCGAGCGAGCGCACTCGCGTGTGCACAAGCGGTGGGGAGGAGGAGCTGAGGCAAAGGGACAAGCAGACTCCATGGTGAGCACAGAGCCGCATGTGGGACTCAATACCAGGACCCTGGGATCATGACCTGAGCAGAAGGCAAACGCTTAACCTACTGAGCCACTCAGGTGCCCTAACTACATCATTTTACTGTTGAACATCTTATGTTTTCAATTGGAATATAAGCTTTGTGAAGGAAGAGACCATGTATTTCCTGCTTATTTTTCATCTCCTAGGATAGGGAATATAGTTTTCAAAAATTTTTAATGATTGCCTAATTAAATGCTTAAAATTTGCAGTCAAATAGTAATAAAACAAAGAACCTTACCATCTTCTCACATTGTTAAATTTTTACCTTTTCTATACCATTTAACTTTATCACATGCATGGTAAATTTTTATATTTTTTTCTCTTAAAAAGGAACTGATACAGAAATACTAAAAACTACTGAACTGTACACCTTAGAAATAAATGAATAAACGAACTTAAGGAGTGTCTGACTGGCTCAGTCACTAGGACATGGGACTCTTGATCTCAGGGTTCTGGGTTCGAGCCCCATGATGGATGTAGGGATTACTTAAAAAACTTTTTTTTTTTAAATAAATAAACTTAAACAAAAGGAATTAAGTTCCTCAATCTAGGAACTCTGCACATAAACAGTTCACCTAGTTGGTTGCAGACCATAGCTGGCTGACCATCTACCCCTATGTGAAATACAAGTGCAATGGACATGGATGCTGGAACACTGGTCACACCAGAGACAGGGCTCTCATTTTGAAATTTTTTCTGTTTTGGAGTTAATATGTAATTTGTGTATAGAGATCATTTAAACCACTTATATCCAGGGTATCTAGCAGTCCATAAGTGACAAAAACTGATAAGAGATTCAAGAAACAACATGAAAATTAGCTAGTTCACAGAGTAAGTTAAGAATATGTCAATATTTCATCACAAATATAACTTCAAAATATAAACCATTTTTAAAAATCAAATCTTCAAAGAATACTTAAAGTAATGGAAAAATGCTCTCATAAAATTATGTTTAATGAAAAAAGCAGGTTCTAATAATCTACAGACAATTTTTAAAAGAGCACATTCTGCATCATACCCCATATGCTGAAGAAAATCTCTACATGAAATGCTACAAGTACCAGCTGTGGGTGGGAGAAATATTGATTTTTTTTCTATACACTTTTCTATTCTTCTTATATATTCTACAACAAAAAGTATAACAACTAAATCAAAAGAGAGTATCACTTACTCTGTTGGCTCTCCTTCATCAGGCAAGATGTTTCTGGTACACTGAAGAAGATAGTTCCGAAGAAATAAACCTCTCAAAGGATGCTGCACACCACGACACATTTCTACCAAATCTTTCAAAATATCTTTCCTGGACTGAGGAAATGACTTGACATATACAACTCCAACTGTGATCAACAGATAACTAGGGGAATTATAAGGGAATATTTGATTAAAATATTAATAAATAAATACTCAGGTCAAGAATTTGATTATGTCTAAGCATACTGAATCCAAACATATTAAGCAAGACAGGGACGAGGTTTTTCTTCGGCACAATGAAAAAATACCTAATTTAAAATATAACCACTCCCACTCACTGACCCTCCCCCAATCTATGTATGTATTTACAAGCAAATTATACATATATATATTTATATACATATACAAATATATGTGTACATACAAGTATATGTACACAAATACATATACACATACATAAGTATCATTATCACCTTTAAACATACTAGTAAGAGAATGTCATATTAATTTTTCTAGTAGTCAAGGCATTAAACAAAATAGTATGTCTTTTTCTATTTACAAAATTCCTCAATTATCCATATAAAAAGTAAAATTAATTATACCTTAAAATCTTTAAAGAAAACCCAGAGTATCTACCAAAATGTTAATCTCAATTTGTTAAGAAATTAAAGAATCTTAAAATTGCTTTTTAAAAATCAAAGTGGAAAATGCAGATATCCGGTTCTCAATTACTTACAGCCTTGGGATAATGTTTCCAGCATACTGTACAAGTTCATAGAGATCTGCCACTTTCCTTCCTTTAGCAAATTCATCTGTCAGGTAGACTTCCAAGTAGTGTAGTTCATCAGAAATAGCCATATCTTTTAATTACGATTAAGGACTCAAATAAAGCTAAGCCAACCTAAGCAATAGTCTGGAGCTGTTTGGAGTCATTACACTATTGGGCAGGTATCTTAAATGTTAGTCCTTTAAGAGAACATGTTTAAATGAAGACAGAATTTCATTTAGGCTTTCCTTATTTTAAACTAAGTGTTTTTATTCACTTACATGTAGAATTTAAGAAACAAAACAAATAAGCAAAGAGAAAAAAAAAGAGAGACAAACCAAGAAAGAAAGTCTTAACTATAGAGAACAAACTGATGGTTACCAGAGGGGAGGTCAGTGGGGGATGGATGAAATAGGTGATGGTGAATAAGGAGGGCACTTGTGATGAGCATTAGGTGATTCAAATAAAAACTTAAAAAACAAATAAATGAAATTTAAAAAATGCTAAAAAACTGAATAAGGGTTTTTAAAGATGTCCAGTAAAGCAAAGCAGTAAAAATAAGGATTACCCATCAGACTACTAGAGGGTTGTTGGTTTTTTTTAAGATTTTATTTATGTATTTGACACAGAGAGAGAGATAGCAAGACAGGCAGAGGGAGCGGGAGAGGGAGAAGCAGGCTTCCTGCTGAGCAGGGAGCTAGATGCAGAGCTTGATCACAGGACCCTAGGATCATGACCAGAGGCAAAGAGAAACACTTATGGACTGAGCCACCCAGGTGCCCCCACAAGAGGGTTTTGAAATGGCAAATCACTGAATTCATTTTCATTTTGGAGTCCTGCGTGACAAATATCTAAGCATTAAAGAACCAACTGCCTAAAAGCCTCAGTATCCTTCATGAAGGGAATAAAAATTAAAACATAGCAACAAAGAAGCTTAAGCATAGAAAAAAGGTTTCTGATATTAAGTTTTTCTTTTTCTCATAAAATTTACATGGAGGAGTACTATTTGGTTAAGACAACGAAAAATAATATAATGGCAGAAAAACACAAGAAGAAATAAAATATGGACTCATCAAGAAAAAAGTATGATCAAAATGGTCTTCAACATTCAAAAGATACAAAGTTCATAGTAGCTCTTTGGTGATAACATAGAAGTCCGGAGCTCACCAAGCATATTAGAAGCATGTTTCAGAGCATCCATAAGCTTGTTTTTGTCCTACAGAAATGCCAAGAGAATTGACGGGAATGTTTAACTTAAGTAAACATTTAACTTGGATTTATTACACAGCATACAGCACTTAAATTATTTTAATCACATAACAATCAGGTTTAGTTTCACCTTGCCTTCTCTACTGAAAGAAAAAGATTCATGGTTCCTCATCCAAACTGCAAAGCTTAGCAAGTCTTATGTAACTAGGACTATAAACTTCCTGGCATAACTCTAATCTTTTAAATCTCTAGTGACTATAAAAGTAACTCCATTAATTCACACTTACCTGCTATCAAGGGAGCTGGCATATTAATTCTTTTAAAGCAAGCTACTATCCTGACAATGGCTTTGTCATAGGTAAAGACTCCTCAGAGATGTCTGAATTGACCATCCCTGTCTCTAAGTATGCTTTCCTCCTCACAATGCCCATGTGTCCCATTGAACACATATATGAAGACAATGCCTTTAAATACAGGAAACAATATTCATACTCAGAAAGAGACAGAAACAAGCAATAACCAAGTTCCATACCCATTCATTTTCTCCATTCCAAGACATTTTTTTGCAAGGAAAAAATACAATACATATAATTGGTTAAAACAGCACATTATGAAGCTTTAGAAATTGTGAGACATTTTACAAAGGTAAGATATCATCATCAGAGCAACTTATTTTTTTTTTTAAGATTTTATTTATTTATTTGTCAGAGAGAGAGCGAGCACAGGCACACAGAGTGGCAGGCAGAGGCAGAGGGAGAAGCAGGTTCCCTGCCGAGCAAGGAGCCCGATGTGGGACTCGATCCCAGGACGCTGGGATCATGACCTGAGCCGAAGGCAGCTGCTTAACCAACTGAGCCACCCAGGCGTCCCATCAGAGCAACTTATAATTTGAAGTACCAGCCTATTTGGTTCCATTTCTTAAATTTTAATGCAGAGATTCTATAGTTTCTACACAGATTACTTCCTACCCTGTCTTTTAGAATAGGACAACACAGAAATTGGTGTAAGTATAATTTTCAAGCCAGTTACTGTAAAATATATATATTCAGGATGGAAACAACAGACTTCAAGATAGAAAAAAGCCAAAAAATACAAAATGAAAGCATTTAAATACATTCATTCAACAAATATTAAGTACTCATTATATGTCAAGTACTCCTCAGGTTTGAGGTATAGAAGCAATGATGCTAGTAACTGAATCAGATATTGGTATGGTGATAGAAGGTAGGGTCTCTTGTCCTCGGGGAGCTTCCATTCTGGTAGGGAAGACAGACATTCCCAAATCATAAATGCAAATGCAAGTAAACAGGGCTCTCTGCTGGAACTATTCCATGCAGTGCTTGAAGGAGGTGAGATTCAAGATGTATGCCAGAAGACAATGAAGATTACATTTGGTAGAAGTAGTGGTGCTATACAACCTTACAAAACATACAGATTGTATTTTGCCTCCCATATTGACATTCTTACCAGACATCTCTTCATCTGGAATGACTGGACCTTCACAGCCTGTATGGCTTCATCCAAGAGCTTTTCCTGCTCATCCTGAGGTGACTGCTGTGTTGTAGGCTGAAAAATAAAAAATATTTCCAATTAATGTCTCATTAGCAATCTCTTCTAAAATAATCTGTTATTTCTGTACTTCTTCTTCTCCAAGCCTTCTCCAAGGCTTTCATAAAAGGCACATTCCAGTTCTAGATCTCAAACCCGTTTATTTTTTTTTTTTTTAATTTATTTATTTGTCAGAGAGGGAGAGAGAGTGAGCGAGCACAGGCAGACAGAGTGGCAGGCAGAGGCAGAGGGAGAAGCAGGCTCCCTGCCGAGCAAGGAGCCCGATGTGGGACTCGATCCCAGGACGCCGGGGTCATGACCTGAGCCGAAGGCAGCTGCTCAACCAACTGAGCCACCCAGGTGTCCCTATACTACTTTTCATCTGCATTTTAGTCTAGTCTTAAATCAAGAAACCAGTTTATGAAACACTACATTCTAAGGCAATATGTAACAAGACACTAAAGAACTTAGAAATAAAATAGTTGAAATTATTATTAGTGACTGATAGTAGAAAACCACAAGGCATACTCTCCTCAAGTACCTACCTTATCACTTCGAATTGAGAAATCTACAGCTATAATGGACAAAACATATCTTGATATTCTTCTCTTTGTTATCAGCAAAACCCTGCTTGCAAAATTAATTAGATCTACTGGTCAAAAAGAATTAACCACTTGACCCTTTACATGTATAAACACTGTTTACACCTCTACTGCAGCATGCATTATATTATAATTATAAATGATAGCCATTTCGATATCCTTGGGACCCAACACATTGCCTGACACATAATAGATGCTTCATAAACGTTCACTGTATGAACGAATGAGCTGGTTTTAGAATGTTTAGGTCACATATTTCATTTTAAAAATGCCTAAAGAATTAAAAGATAAGAGTGTCTGGGTGGCTCAATCAGTTAAGTATCTACCTTTGCCTCAGGTCATGATCTCAGGGTCCTGGAATGGAGCCCCGCATCAGGTTCCCTGCTGAGCAGGGAGTCTACCTCTCTCTGCCCCCTCCCCCCACTCATTCTCTCTCTCTCTAATAAAATCTTTAAAAAAAAAAAAAAAAAAAAAAAAAAAAAAAAAAAAAAAAAAAAAAAAAAAAAAAAAAAAAAAAAAAAAAAAAAAAAAAAAAAGAACCAACAGATGAATGGTTAAGTTGTGGTATACACATATATATATAAATACATATACCAGAATATTATTCAATCACAAAAAGGAACAAAGTAGTGATATATGTGACATGAATGAAACTAAAAAACATTATGCTAAGTGAAAGAAGCCAGACACAAGACCATGTATTGTATGAGTCCATATTTAATATCCAGAATATGCAAATCATCCACAGAAACAGAAAACAGACTTTGGTTCCCAGAAGAGAGAGTGGGGGAATAACTACTTAATGAGTACAGGTTTTCCTCTGGAAGTGATAAAAATGTTTTGGAATTGGACAGAAATGGTGGTTGTATAACACTGCAAAAGTACTAAATGCCACTGAATTGCTCACTTTTAAATGGTAAATCTTGGGGTGCCTGGGTGGTTCGGTTGGTTGATCAGCCAGCTCTTGATATCAGTTCAGGTCATGATATCCCAGAGTCCTGGGATAGAGCTCCATACTCAGCAGGAAGTCTGCTTGAGGAGTCTCTCTTGCTCTGCCCCTCCCCCCACTGGTTCTCCACCCCCTCTAAAATAAATAAATCTTAAATGATTAAAGGTAAAATGCCTCTTACACAATGAGATGGAAAGGAAGAAGGCAAAGAGTTACATATAAACATAAAAGTTAAATCTATTCTATTATCTAAGACAATCAAAACAGCACTGAATTTGAGATTAACAAAAAACGCACAAAACCCATTTTTTAATTAGAATCACTTATAAAAATGGAAAACTTTTTCTTCATCTAATTTTGGAAAAAGAAAAAACATTAGTAATATGAAATACCAAGTATCTCTATTTTTTTCTTACAGCAAATCTAATAACCTGTGCTTCCTTGTGACCACACTTTTTCCCAAGCATATACAAACTTCAAAGAAAAAGTTACCTCATTTAAACTAATCTTAAAGGGAATCTTAATTTATAAAGCAGAACTATTAGTGTAAAATGTTGGTTTTAGAGGCAAAGACAACACCTGCATCTAAGGATTCTGACTTAATGAAATTCACTAGCCATCCTGCGCTAGTCCTCTGAGAACTTCAGTGACACCAAGCTATGGTTTGGATTTCTTCAGCTCTTTATCTCTAGATGCAAAAGATTTAACAATTATTAGAATCAATGGATTTCATTAAGTTCAGATGACCAACTTAGAGATCAATATTGATACATCAGGAAATTTTTACACTTTGTCATTGCGGTAAAATAACACAATTTGCCATTTTAACCATTTTTAAATGTGCAGTTCAGTGGCATTAAGTACATTCACATTGTTGTATGGTCATCACCACCACTCATCTCTAGAATCCTTTCATCGTTCTCAAAGGAAACTCTGTACCCCTAAAACAATAACCTGCCATTCTCCACCGCTACCCCAGGAAACCACCATTTTACTTTCTCTAGGAATCTGACTTCTCTAGGTACCTCATGTAAGCAGAATCACACGCTTTTGTGTCTGGCCATTTCAACTTAGCATAATGTCTTCAATGTTCATCCATGTTGTACCATTTGTCAGAATTCCCTTTCTTTTTTAGGGCTGAATAATAGTCTATCATATCTATATACCATATTTTGTTTATCTATTCTTCTACTGATGGGAAACTTGGGTTGCTTCCACTTTCTGGCTATTGTGTATAATAACATTAATATAGCAAATAAAACTGTGGTTACAAAGAGAATAAAGAGATGCCTGGGAGGCTCAGTCACTTAAGCATGTGCCTTCAGCACAGGTCATGATCCCAAGACCCTGGGACTGAGTCCAACATCAGGCTCCTTGCTCAGTAGGGAGCCTACTTCTCCCCCTCTGCCTGCTGCTATCCCTGCCTGTGCTCTCTCTCTCCCCCTCTCTGGCAAATAAATAAATAAAATCTAAAAAACAAAAACAAAGAGACTACAAACGATTCTAAAAATATTTGTATAGAATCCAACAGATTCTCTGATCTATAAACAAAACTGTAGCAAAATTCTATTTTGTATCAACTGGGTTTAAAATAGAAACAAATACAATAGAAAAGTACAGACTTATTACAAGGTAAGCTACAAATGAAGAACTAAAGCTGTAATAAAGAAATGTATTTTTAGATATTACTCCCAAGACAAAGTAGTTATTATATAAATGTAGCCATTATGTGGCTATTCTAAGGGCGTTTCTTGATGTCTTTCCTGGGAAGTGTCACATAGAATAAGAACAGTAAGAACTGTTATGAGCATGTTCTCATTAAACACAAGCCAGGTAATCAATGTCTCCTAACTTATGGAAGTAGTTCTCCATTTACAAATAACTTTGTATTTATCAGTTACATGGATAAGAGAAAAATGGAAACACTAAAGAACCAAGATCAAATTAACATTTGTAATTAAGCTAACGTTAGCCTGAGACCCAGGTCAAAGAGCCCCCCGAAGTTCATATTGTAAAGTTCAGAGAAAGTAATCCATCATGGACAGATCACTTATAAAACTACTTATTCAAACAATGTGCATTCGTTTCCTCTTCTATTAAACAGGCCAATAAGAGTACTTATATTACTATTATGAGGAATAAATAAAATGACCCAGAGCTCAGGACATGCTTAGTAATATGCACTTTATAAGTGTTGCCATTATTATTATACACCCTTAGATTCAAGCAATTACCTCCACCCACCCTAGCAACTTAATTGTTGATCCATCTCTTCACTGATATGGTGCAGATGTAATCTAATAACACAATTATATCAACTATAAAACAAAAATAACCAATCTCACAGAATTTCATCACATTTAATGAAAGTACTATTTTTAAAATTATAAGGCACAAAATTACAATTGAAGTAGTGAACATTAAGGATGATATGGGCCTGAGAACTTCAAAATACAATCTGAACACAAAACTGGCTCCAACTTCATTTACCAATACATTTCCCCAGGAATTCTATGGTACACACCATGAATATTTACTTCTCCCAGCTTCATCTATAGGCAACACTTTTTCTTCTCCACCTGGAGAATTTTTTTCTTTTTAAAATTTTATTTATTGACAGGTGCCTCCTTAGCGCAGTAGGCAGAGCATCAGTCTCATAAAATTTTATTTATTTATTTGAGAGAGAGAGAATGCACACACAAGCAAGGGTAGGGGAAGAGGGACAAGTAGACTTCCCATTGAGCAGGGAGCCCAACTCAGGGCTCAATCCCAGGACCCCTGGATCATGAGGTGGGCCAAAGGCAGATGTTTACCCGACTGAGCCAGCCAGGCACCCCTCCACCTGAAGAATTTGGGCTTACCTTCCTCACTGTATCAGTTCACATGTTACTTTCTGCAGTCTTTTTCAAGCCCCCTGGTGCAGAATTCTCTCCCTCCATGACCCCAAAACACTGAATTGACAGTGCTAATAAAGCAATCCTCAGACTGTATTACATTAAGTTCCACAAGCATATCTCCCTCCATAGACTCTTAAGCTATTTGACAGCAAGAACTATGTTTCCAGTGCCCAGCACAGTCCATATTAGAAGGCATACAAGATGTTTGATGAATAGGATCCCAGAATATTAGGACTGGGAAGGGCCAAAGAAGCCAACAGTTGTTTTTATTTATTTTTTTTAAAGATTTTATTTATTTGACAGAGAGAGATCACTGTAGACAGAGACGCAGGCAGAGAGAGAGGGAGAAAGCAGGCTCCCTGCCAAGCAGAGAGCCCGATGCGGGACTCGATCCCAGGACCCTGAGATCATGACCCGAGCCAGAGGCAGCGGCTTAACCCACTGAGCCACCCAGGCGCCCCCAACAGTTGTTTTTAGATGCAAAAGTGAGACTCAAAGAAGACTGAATGACCTGCCCAAGTCACAGAGACAGTGACTGTGACAAGACTGATAATCAAGTTTCCTTTCTCAAAAATGTTCATGAGGACAGGACTGCTCATTGCTCCAAAGTAGCTCATCCAGCACAGAACAGGTGTATAGCAGATCAGTTAAATGCTTTCCATTATAAAATACTGCAAATATCAATTCATAAATGTAGAGAGACAAAACCTAGTTAAATTTTTACACTGTCCTTGTATCACTTCCCAATCATAAAAATTCTGAGAAATAAAATCATCTTGTATGGCAATATAGTATACGAGAGTAGTACATGTCAAATATTTAATTCTACTTTCTGGCATTAACACATCTAAAGTGAAGCCTGTTTCCAGACTTACAGATTTATAGAAACCTGCCTACATGAAGTGAATAATGAGATAATTAAAATTGCCAGGCAGTACACCAACATTCAAAAACAAAACACTGCAGACTATGTCAAAAGCCAATGAAATTCAAGTGACAACTGCCTTTGTGGAAACTGGGCACATGGATTCACATTTGAGGAAGTTCAAGTTTACAGGCCAACAGCCACACCACGATTTGCTGCCATCACGAAGAGGCACTAACAAGAACGAATGCCTACTTCAAGCAAATAAAATACCTGGATTTCATCAATGAGGAGACAAATAAGAGAACCAGGGTGTCCAATGAACAAATATTAAAGGAAACAGTTTTCTTTCTGTCAGAATTAATGGTTATCAGATAGCCTAAGTACTTCCAGGAAATTCACGTAAGCGAGTCCTTAGAATTCGCTGACAAACACCTCTGTAGAAGGGGACTAGGAGGCCGAAAAAGACCAGGGCACCATTTGGACCCTCCAGCAGGTATTTCTTGCACAAGAAAAGGGCGTGGGGCCAATAGAGCACTATCAGGCACAAAGGTGGAAACGCACGCTGTAGGGAGAGCAACCCGTGGGCGGGTCCCGACTCCACCCCGAGACTCAGGCCCTCCGCGTGCCCCCGACCCAGCCTGACTCTCAGACCCGTCCCCTCAAGGCGCGGCGGTGGCCGACTCCACTCAAAGGCGGCGGCAGGCCTTCACCGACTTCAAAGCCTACAGGCTAAGACACCCCCTCAGAAAGGCCATCCCATTCCTGGGCAACCGCCGCGATCAGGAGCCGCCGCCCACTCCGATCTCGGATCTGCCGGCCTGCGGCCTTCCCCGGCCTGTACTCATCCCGCAGGCCAAGCCCCGCTGGTCTTAGCCCCGATTGGGCTGCGGGGCACCAACTCCACCCGCAAGGCTCCAGGACGGTGGCAGAGCGCAAGGGTTGGGAGAAGAGTCCGCCCAGGACCCGCAGCACCTCAACACTCACCATGGCGACTCCCCTAAGCCTGCAGTAAGCAGCACCTACCCCGCGCGGAGCCTCCCGCGGTCAGGTGACGCTGCGGCCTCTTCAAACCCCGCCCTCCTTAGCCCCGCCCCCGGAACCCGCTGGCGGGTCTTCGATTGGCCTGCTTCTAGGAACTCAAGTCTCGCGTGTTTATTGGCTCTTGCCACTTATCCGTGAACTGATGGACCTGGGTGCCAGCCAGTCTCTTCCCAGTGTGTGAGAGAGGGCGGGAAGGTGCAGAGTAGCAGGGTATCTCTCGGCGGCAGGATGGAGCCAACAGGAAGTAAAGACATCGTTTGAGGACTCTGCCAAGACGGGAGAAATGGAAGAAGGGGGAGCCGCCGGTCGGAGTTCACCTGCCCAGGAGAGTGCAGTCGTGGTACGCATGAGCAAAAGGAAGACTAGGCTTGATTTGCGGAGCGGTCGCGGCTTCTCGTCCCAGCCAATCCAGATGCAGCAGAGGGGTGGGGCCTGGCCCTCACTGGAGGGCGCAGCATTTGCGCGCGGGTTTCGTCGCGCTAGAGGTTCTACGCGCCATGGAGTCGGGGCTGATCCCGCGTTTAGCTGCACGTTTGGGTGTCGCGGAGCCAGATGTGTTGAGGTGGGTCTGGCGGCGCAGGCCTCAGCGGCCTTGGACTCCTCAGGCGAGGCCCGCGTGACGGGCGGCGGCCCCGAGTGAGAGGGGGACGCTGGAGCCCGGTGGGATCAGGCCCTATTTCAGGAAGAACGTCCCGGCAGTGGGCTTATTTGAATTGGCAAGAAGGGGCGATTGTAGACGTCCCTGGGGACAACTGGCTCTGTGGGACGCACGGTGGTGGGACGGGGAAAGTCGAAATTCCGGTCGTTTCGCAGATACTTCCTGAGGGTCTGTTTACAGTGGTGAACCACACAGACGGGGTACAGACCTTATTGGAGGTCACTATGCAGTAAATATACGCCAAGAACTAGGAGGGAAACGAAACTAGGTGGTGTGCCGAGTCGACGGAGGGAGGAGCACAGAGCGTGTTCTGGCGGCTGCTTTTCCTTTAAAAAAAAAAAAAACCACCTCCTAAATGTATGTTAACTAATTAGAATTTAAATAAAAATTTGGAAAAAAATCTTAGAAAGGCCTCGGAGGGGGCTGCCGCTTGTACTGAGACCCGACTGATAGAAGGTGCCAACCATGGGAAGATGTGGGAAGAGCGATAGCTTGTGCATAAGCCCTTTGCATAATCCAGGGTTAGAAATAAAGCTATTGTGGCTGAAGTGTGAACAAGACTAGGCCCATGCTTTGCTGCTCAGTTAAATGAGGGAAGGGAAGGAAAGGACTTGTTGAAAGAGTTGAAGTAAGACCTACTGAACGCCGTTATCATTTAGAACAGCCGTTCTCAAAGTGTGGTTGGTTCCTGGACCAGCAACATCACTATCATCTTGGTACTCGTTAAAAATGCAAATTCTTGGGTCCCACGTCACGCCTACTGATCAGAAACTCTGAGAATAGGACTCAGCGATCTCTTTATACAAGCCCCAAGGTGATTATCTTGTACATCAAAGTTTGAGTACCACTGATTTAGAGGAACGGGTAAAGAAAGAAAGAAGGAACCCTGGTATAACTGCCAGCATCTGATAGTTTGTTTGTCCCAGTAATGGAAGGATGAAAGCAGGTGTTTCTTTGTTTTAAGAAATTGAAGAACTGGGGCACCTGGGTGGCTCAGTCATTAAGTGTCTGTCTTCTGCTCAGGTCATGATCCCAGGATTCTGGGATGGAGTCCCGCATTCTGCTCCCTGCTCAGGGGGAAGCCTGCTTCTTCCTTTCCCACTCCCCCTGCTTGTGTTCCCTCTCTCACTCTCTCTCTCTGTCAAATAAAATCTTAAAAAAAAAAAAAAAAAGAAATTGAATAACTTACTTTTTCCTTAAATGTACTTGGGCCCTGGAATCTGAGGTCGGGGCTGGTTCTGTGTTACAAAACATTGTTCCACATGCCCAAAGGATGTGCTTCTCGTTCGGATCCCCACATAAACTTGCCTAGGAGTTAGGCCCAGAATGAAATCTGCCCTGCTGTATTCATTGTTGACCAAAATGTTAGGCAAACGTCTGGAAAAGTTTTAGTGAGCATGTTGCCCTTATAACCAGGAAAGCTGAGGAGTACTTGCGGCTGTCCCGGGTGAACTGTAATGGCCTGTCTGCACATACCACAGAAACCAGCAATGCAGTCATGTGTCTGGACCTTGCAGCTTCCTGTATGAAGTGCCCCTTGGACAGAGTAAGTAGGTCCCATTGAATGTCTGAATAATCCTCTGCAACTTTGAAACTTAATTATATATTTTAATTTCTGGTTGGACTAGACTCAAAACTCTTGTGTTTTAGAATTTTCCTGGCTATTGTCATATATAATTATTCTAGATGAATTTTAAAATCATTTTTGTCGAGTTGCAGAAAATTACCTTTACTATCTAGTTTCTTTGGCCACCTCTTTCTTTACTCAAGACCATCCTTCATGCTAGATGATAGCATCTTCCTAAAGTGCAAGCTTTAAAACTAATGTGTGTTTTTCTTCTAGTGTCACAGTGGTTGAGCGCACAAGCTAGGAGTCAAGAAGTGTTAGATGTTAAGACCAGATTTTAATATCACTAGTTACTAGCTCTGTAAGCTTGGATTCCTCATTCATAAAGTGGGGATAAGAATATCCATTTCACTAGATTGTGAGGATTAAACCATATACTGTATGTAACACACTTAACAGTGCATATCCCATTAAATGATGGCATTAAAAACACCATTAGCTCCCAATGGGTTGACTCCCCATTACTGTCAGCTTCTCCAGCTTCTTTTGAACACTAACCTCAAGCTACACCATTTACTTAACAGACCATGAACTTTAATGACTTATAGCTTTGTAAATGCAACAACTTTTTTCTTTACCTGCATTTCTTTTCTGATAAGCTCCTATTTGTCTTACATGAACCTGCCTTGCTGTTACATCCTTTATGAAGATTTCCTTGACTCTCCCAGGCAGTGTTGCTTTCCCTCAGTTGTTGATCTTTCTGTTTCCCAGTTTCCCTCTCTTTCCCCTTTCCCTGCACACATTCATCCTTCCCACCTCTACTCCACTACTTCCCTCCTTCCTTTTCCCAGTGAATTGCACATTGACATTTTCAGTGAAAAACAGATGACCATGTATGTGTCTCCTGTGTTTTTATTCACAGCTTGGCTGTAGTAACACTTGTTTTTTAAATTATCTGTGCTTATGTATGTCTGTCTAGTATGAGCCCCTTAAGAGCAGTACTCAGCTCTGCTTGATGTGATTACTGACTTGACTAAATGAAGCTAAATGTTTAGATAGAGCCACTTGCCACAGGATTAATTAATTTTGAAAAGTTGACTTACTAAACAAGTGTTTAAGGACACCAATATATAGAATGATTGTGATTATGATTTTTATGATTGGTGCATTTTTTTCTTTCAAAGGCTTATTTAATTAAACTTTCTGGTTTGAACAAGAAGATGTATCAGAGCTGTCTTAAATCTTTTGAGTGTTTACTGGGCCTGAAATCAAATATTGGAATAAGAGACCTAGCTATACAGTTTAGCTGTACAGAAGCAGTGAACATGGCTTCAAAGATATTGCAAAGGTATGAAGCATAAAGAACCTTAATTAGAAATTTATACTGACACATAAAGCAGAATTATCTGATGTTTTATATTCAGTCTTAAAAAATAACTAATATGGTAAGGTGACATTATGCATTATTTCATACATTTAAATAGCTTATAAATTCTCATTTACATTTTCAGTCTCTTTGAAAAATATTTTTTAATAATTCTGCAAACACTGCTTTCCCTTAGCTATGAATCCAGTCTTCCACAAACACAGCAGTTGGATCTGGACTTATCCAGGCCACTTTTCACCACTGCTGCATTACTTTCAGCATGCAAGTAAGTGTGCCTTTTAACATTGAGAAAAGTCCACAATTTAAAAATAGATTTCTCATTCCCAAAGAGGACTTCTACTTAGTTTATTTCAACTCAAGAGTGTATTTTCCCATATAAATAATATTAGAGGGGCGCCTGGGTGGCTCAGTGGGTTAAGCCTCTGCCTTCACCTCAGGTCGTGATCTTCAAGGTCTGGGATGGAGCCCTGCATTGGGCTTTCTGCTCAGCAGGGAGCCTGCTTCCTTCTTTCTCTCTGCCTACCTCTCTGTCTACTTGTGATCTCTCTCTCTCTCTCTGCCAAATAAATAAAATCTTTTTAGAAAATAATATTAGAAACAGTGGCCAATGGCCAGATTTTGTTTATCCCACAATATAGCTGACAATTTGGAACCCCTATTGCCAGAAGTCTGCTTGCCAAGTGGCATTTGTATATATAAGCAGGGTATTCTGTTTTCAGGGTCCACCTTTTTTTATTTTTACGTTTTATTTTCATTAGTAATCTATATACCCAATGTAAGGCTTGTAAGGCTCGAACTAACAACCCTGAGATGAAGAGTCACATGCTCTTAGTCTGAGCCAGCCAGGCACCCCCAGGCTCCACCTTTTATAAATGATGAAATCTGTCATTGAAACTGTAGTTTGTGATTTTTCCAGTTATATATTTTTTTAAGTACTAATTGTAACTATTTTTCAAATAATTTACGAAACACCAATGATAAATTTTTACATCTGGATCCTAAAATTTGGTGTTATCTTTGTACATACCGAAATGTTACCTTGGAAATATTAATAATTGTTATTTTTGTCTAAAGTTGTCTTGTTTAATCTTGCTGGAAAACTTCTTATAAAATGTAGGGGTGCCAGGGAGGCTCAGCTCAGACAGTTCAACATCTGCCTTCTGCTCAGGTCACAATTCCAGGGTGCTGGGATCAAGCCCCACATCTGGCTCCCTGCTCCACGGTGAGCCTTCTTTTCCCTCTCCCTACCACTCCCCCTGCTTGCTTTCTGTCAAATAAATAAATAAAACCTTTTAAAAAATAAAATAAAATGTAGTTGGCCCTTAAAGAATGGGTTTCTTACTACCCAGCCTATTTTGGTTTTTTAGCTCTCTTAGCCACATACCTAGGAGCAATTAATTGGCATTCATAGAAAATGTCCCTTTGATCCAACAAAGATATGTATATAGAGAGGAGTGTGGCTGCTGTTGGAAAAAACAATATTGACAACTCCACTTTTGAATTTTTTTTTAAATTTATTTATTTGTCAGAGAGAGAGGGAGAGAGGGCAAGCACAGGCAGACAGAGTGGCCGGCAGAGGCAGGGGGAGAAGCAGGCTCCCTGCCAAGCAAGGAGCCCGATATGAGACTCAATCCCAGGACGCTGGGATCATGACCTGAGCCAAAGGCAGCCACTTAACCAACTGAGCCACCCAGGCGTCCCTGACAACTCCACTTTTGAAACCCAATTATGCTGAGCAAAGAAAGATTTGACTAGATCTATTATCCTAAATAACAGACAAGTCTGTTTCGTATATTTCATTAGTAGTTGTTATGGAGTGGTAATTAGGGGTTTAGGGGAGGGGAAAGTAGTTTACATCCCCGTAGTACGGATGTAAGCTTCATGGATTAAAGTGAGCTGAATATTTAAAAATGCTATGATTGTCATTCAATAAGTCAGTAACATCTGAGATTTACTAGGAATTCTTTGAGGCATGAAACACCAGAGCAAATGTCTTCTATGCATCCCTTTTATTATGTAACAGATCTCATGTATATTTTTTACTCAGTCCAATAAACAGCTAAATAAATAAATTCAAAAGGCAGATTTACATAATTGTAGCTAATAATATATGTGTGTAATAAAGGGAAAACTAAACAGTTGGGAACGCTTCATAAAGCATGGGTGGAAAGGAAATAAGTTAATAATCTGGTTGGCCAGAGAAGACAACTATATTGTTCTTAAAAACAGTAATTTGTCAAATTCTTTTGTAGGATTCTAAAGCTAAAAGTGGATAAAAATAAAATGGTAGCCACATCTGGTGTAAAAAAAGCCATATTTGATCGACTATGTAAACAATTAGAGAAGATTGGACAGCAGGCTGATAGTGAGTATTCATACCGTATTTCAAGAATGTGTCATTTGAAAATGTAAACCAGCTGGTAAAAGTCTAATATTTTCAAACTTGTAAAATGGCTGCTCTCTGAATTCTATATTTAATGTGGACTAGGTAAGTTTTTAGTGAGAAATTTTTTTGTTTTTCAAATAAGGTAGCTTAATAACCTTTAAAACAGCTGTGACTGTATGACTCCATGCCTGAAAAATAGTTTCTCTGTTAACATGTTCCAGTGTAAATGGCAGTCTCCATATACATAAAGTCGAATAGAAAAGATTCTTCAGTCTGACAAGAGAAACCAAGGAAGGGAAGGGCAAATTCATTTGCCTTCTCCTTATCCTTATATTTGGTCAGTCAAGGTGTCTTATTTGTGTGTGTGTGTGTGTGATCCAAAATAAGTCCAACTACTAAAATTGAGAACAGGCAAAAATTTAGCCCTGATGACACTTTTGTGTTTTGTTGTTTTGTTTTTTTTTTAAAGGAGAAGCTGGAGATTCAGCTACTCCACCACAGAAGAAAAAGAAAACAATGGCAGAACCTCTAGCAAAGGGTAAGGTGTACTAACACTTGGCAAAGTTTGAAATTAGTGCAGTGGGATTAGTGTACATTGGGTTTAATGCAGTGACTAGTCCTATGCTACTTGTCTGACAAGAGTTAGGTTTTAAATAAATTTGGAAAATCATTTGATAAAACCAGTTTTCCAAGCAGTCATTACAGAAGTTAATAGAAGTACTATGTAAGAAAACATCTAAAGCCAAACTGCTTAGGTTCAACTCCTGCCTTACCACCCACTGGCTCCATAACTTTAGGAAAGTCACTTAATTTCTATAAGCCTCAATTTCCTAATCTATAAAGTTGTGATTAATATTAGCACCCACTTCATAGAATTGTGGTGAGAGTTGAATGAGATGATGCTGTTGAAGTGATTGGTACAGTGTCTTGAAGCACAAGATAAGTGCTTGATGAATGCTAACTACAGAATGCTGTGGAGAGCTTGGAGTCTAAGAGCGAAAAACTGATGTGTTAGCTGCTATTTCCACTTTTCATTTTAGCATGATAGTACCTATTTTTTTTAAAGATTTTATTTATTTATTTGATAGATAGAGATCACAACTAGGCAGAGAGGCAGGCAGAGGAAGAGAGAGGAAGAAGCAGGCTCCCTGCTGAGCAGAAAGCCCGATGCGGAGCTCGATCTCAGGACCCTGGGATCATGACCTGAGCCGAAGACAGAGGGTTTAACCCACTGAGCCACCCAGGCACCCCAATAGTACCTATTTTTAATTAACTAATTAGATACTTCAAACAAGTTTACTTGTCAGTATAAGAATTTTGTAACACTTTGAAAATTTTCCCTCACAGAAACAGAGAATGTAGTAGAAAGCTCACATAAACTGCAAAAAGATGAAGATCTGACACAGGATTATGAAGAATGGAAAAGGACAATTTTGGAAAATGCTGCCAAAGCACAAAAGGCTACAGCAGAATGATTTCAGCTTCTAACTACCTTGGATTGTAAACCAACAGTACATCTGCCTCCTCAATGAAGATGTGAGAGCTTTAGAATTTTGTTTAAACTTTTATAACAAGGATTCTAAGACTGTTGCCTTAATAACGAAGAATCCATCACTGGGGCTGACCTCAGACTGGCTGGTGAAATGGGCAACAAATTCATTAGGTCAGGCACAGTGCCTGGTTGGCACAGCCTTGGCTCCCCACAGGTCTGCATTCCTACAAAATGGAATTGGAGCAATTTTGCTCTTTTGTTTTAAGCAAAAGACAGTTTCCTGTCCTATCCAGAATATCAAATACAGGCTGAGTGGAGTCTTAAGGATTTTACTTGGGTTTTTGTGTAAGTTTCTTGGTTTGACTAAATCAGTATATGGTACAACCTAAGTTAATAAATGTTATTTTTAAATATATTCAGGTTGCCCTTGTCATCAGTTTGTGGGGTCATTGCTATGCCAAAAGCTAGGTCTATTCTAGTAGAAAAAAGCCATATGCTGAACCATGCTGCTCAAGAGACCACAAACTCTGAAATCAGACTTCCTAGGTTTAAGACCCCACTCAACAACTTACTACCTATCAAACCTTAAGCAAATTAATTAACGTCTTTATGCCTCTTCTATAAGTAGGACTAAAAATTGTGTCTACTTCATAGAATAATTGGAAGGTGCATTGGAGCTGATACATGTAAAACATTTAGCACAGTACCTGGTCTAAGTATTTAGCAAACGTTAGACTAGAGAGAGAAAAATTCACATATAAATGCCTCATGTAATGAATTACACATTAGCAGCATATTAAAAAGTCAGATGGACTGAGGGTTATTTTCTTTGACATCCACATCCTGAAAAATGTAACCTTATTAAATACTCCTTATTTTAAAATTAGGGCCTTTGTGAAGATATGTTGCTAGGGGCTCTGAGGCATGCCAGGCATGATTTTAACTAAAATTAAGAATACATGGTCTAATTAAATATTTCCGTAAAGAATGTAATAAAGAGACTACATCCAAATTTTAAAAACCTGTTTAGAATGGTATCAGTAGTACTAGTGGTTGCATTTTATCTACTCAAAGTAAGGCATAATACCTGATGCATAGACTTGGAGTGCTAAACGAGTAATTTCTCTTCTCCCCTGCCTTTTTAAATTCTAGATATATAGCATCTAAGGTCAAAGAAATGCCACAGTCAAATGATCCCAACACAGGCTTAATGTCCAGCAAGCCCTATGGTAGAGGAGAATGAACCTGAAAGCAATTACAGTGCATTTAAATTCTGACTCTGCCACTTCCACCCTAGGGAAATTTCAAAACCTTAAAGAGCCTCAGTTTCCTCATTTATAAAGTAGAGATACTTTCTACCTTGTAAGTATTAAAGGTAATATTTCTAAAGTAAGTGGCACTTAGAAGGTGTTCACTAAACAGTAGGTCTTGTTATTACTTTGATCTGAAATGGGTAAATGAGTTTTTTCTTCATTTATTAAGATTTTATTTATTTGAGAAAGAGTGTAAGCAGTGGGGATTGGGGGTTGAGGGGATGGCAGGGAGAGTGAAGGAGAGGGGCAAGCAGACTCTGCGGAGCCTTGCATGGCACAGGGTTCAATCCCACAACTCCGAGATCATGACCTGAGCCCAAATCAAGAGTCAGATGCTTAACCAACTGAGACACCCAGGAGCCCCTTTTCCTCATTTTATTTTAAGAAAGTGTATAATTTTTTTATTTGGTGCCAGTATTTAGATTTCTGGCTTTGGGTCAAAAGCAGCCTATTCATTATCAAGTAAAATTAGGCACATTCACTTTTTCTTTTATTTCTGTAAAATGCACCTAACAAAATTTACCATCTTAACCATTTTTTTTTTTAAAGATTTTATTTATTTGACAGAGGGTGTGGGGCACAAGCAGGCAGAGTGGCAGGCAGAGGGAGAGCGAGAAGCACACTTCCCACCGAGCAAGGAGCCTGATGCAAGATTCGATCCCAGGACCCCAGGATCATGACCTGAGCTGAAGTCAGCTGCTTAATGACTGAATGACCCAGGTGTCCCTACTATCTTACCATTTTTAAGTGTACAGTTCAGTAGCGTTAAGTACATTCATATTCTTATACAACCAATCTCTGGAGCTCTTTCATCTTGCATAGCTGACTGCAGCCATTAAACGACTGTACCTCCCTCCTCTAACCCCTTGGCAATCACCATACTGTTTATGTCTGAATTTGTCTATTCTAGCTTGGTACCTCATATAGTATTTGTCTTTTTGTGAGTGGCTTATTTCACTTAGCATTATTCCCTGAGGTTCATTCTTGTAGCATGTGTCACAGAATTTCCTTCCTTTTTAAGGCTGAGTAGTAGTCCATTGTATAGATAGACCACATTTTATTCATTCATCTGTAAATGGACACTTGGTTTGCTTCCACTTTTTGGCTATTCTGAATAATGCTGCTATGAACATGGATGTACAATATCTCTCTGAGACCCTGCTTTCAATTCTTTTGGATGGATGTATACTCAGAAGTGGGATTGCTGGATCATGTGCTAATGCTATTTTTAAATTTTTTAGTAACTGTCATACTGTTTTCCATAGTGGCTACACTATCTTATATTCCCACCAATAGTACACAAGAGTTCAATTTCTCCGCATCTTTGCCAACACTTATTTTCTGAACACTTTTTATTTCCTGTTTTTTTTAATTCTAATGGGCATGAGGTGGTATCTCATTGTGGTCTTATTTGCATTTCTGTAATGATTAATGAGCATTTTTTCATGTGCTGGTGGCCATTTGTTTATCATCTATAGAAAAGTGCCTACCTAAGTCTTTTGCCTGTTTTTGAATAAGGTTGTTTATTTTTTTGTTGTTGAGAATGTAGGAATTCTTTATATAGTCTAGATAATAACCTCTTAGCAGATACATGGTTTGCAAATATTTTCTTCCACTTCTTAGATTGCCTTTTCACTGTTGATTCCATGAAAGTAAATGTAAGTTATGTTTGTGACTTTTTCCTTCTTTATGCCTTAAAAGTAGGTGGTGGTAATTATTTTGATTATCTGGAACATAGTTATTTCTTATGTGGTTCTTTCTTTTTTTTTATTTAAAGATTTTATTTATTTATTTGACAGACAGAGATTACAAGTAGGCAGAGAGGCAGGCAGGGAGAGAGAGGAGGAAGCAGGCTCTCCACGGAGCAGAGAGCCTGATGTGGGGCCTGATCCCAGGACCCTGGGATCATGACCTGAGCCGAAAGCAGAGGCTTTAACCCACTGAGCCACCCAGGAGCCCCTTATGTGGTTATTTCTTAAGTTAATTGGGGTGGGGGAGTGGGCATTGCCTTAAAGCAATTCTTTCAAAACAATAATTTTCCAGCATACTTATATTTGATGTGATGTATGCTTACTACCTAGTGAGTACATTTCAGTGCTACTGTGTAAAGACTTTGTTGAAGCTCACTTCTTTAACACCGCCTCATGGTATTCATTTAACTGATTTAAAAAACTTTTTTTTTTTTTTTTTAAAGATTTTATTTATTTATTTGACAGAGATCACAAGTAGGCAGAGAGGCAAGCAGAGGGAGCGGGAGAAGCAGGCTCCCCACTGAGCAGAGAGCCCGATGCGGGGTTCGATCCCAGGACTCTGGGATCATGACCGGAGCCGAAGGCAGAGGCTTTAACTCACTGAGCCACCCAGGTGCTCCTAAGAAACTTTTTATCATTAAAATTTTCAAATGAAAATATAATGAAATCCTGTGCTGATCATTCAGACCCAATAGTTAACAAAGATTTT
Organism: Mellivora capensis; assembly: GCA_004024625.1. NCBI lineage: Eukaryota > Metazoa > Chordata > Mammalia > Carnivora > Mustelidae > Mellivora > Mellivora capensis. The sequence goes on from PISX010003049.1 coordinate 129,562, forward strand.
GCCACATTTGTGTAACTGTATCCATTTTTCCTAGTCATTTAACCTACATTATTACTGCATTGCCATTATCATAACTCTCAAAATTAATAGAAATTCCATGTATTATTTTTTCAAAGTTTATTTGAGAGAGAGAGAAATAGCATGAGCAGGAGAGGGAGAGGCAGAGAAAATCTCAAGCAGACTGTGTGAGTGTCAATCCCAGGACCCTGAGATCATGACCTGATCTGAAACCAAGAGTTGGACACTTAACTGATGGTGCCACCGAGGAGCCCCTGAAATTCTATGTATTATTGAATATGCAATTTAGCATTTTATTTTCCTGGAAGCCTCTAAAATATCCTTGTATTGTTTGCTCAAATCAAGGTCAGAGCAAGGTCCACATTTGACACTGCATTGCTAATTTTTTTATTATAAAAGCAATATACTCTCACTGTAAAAAAAAAAATTTTCTAATTATTCAGAAAGTTATAAAGTGAAAAGTGGAATTGCCCCTTCTCCCCTCACCTGTACTTCACACCCCACTGCTAAGTTTCTTGCATATCCTAGAAAATTTTAATGCATGTATAAGCATATGTCCACAAATGAGATGATACTTATGTATATGTTCTATAATTTTCCTGTAATAAAAGGTGGTGGTCAGTACATCTAGATCTATGTTTAACAGCTACAAAGTATTTCCCTAAATGGATGTGGCAAAATTCATTTAACTAAATTCATACTGATAAGCATATAAGGTTTTCATTCAGCCATTAGCAACAGTGCTACAGTAAACATTTTGCATAAATCTCTGTCCACTTGTTCAAGTATTGCTAAGGGATAAATTTCTAGAAATAAAATTTCTGGGTGAAAGTGTGGGTATGACTTTTATTTGGACACATAACCAACGAAAGTGGAAGAATTCCATTTCCCAACCTCACCCCCACAAGCACACCAATCTAACAGGTGAAAAAAGTGGGTCCTATCTTTTTGTTTCTATGCCCAGCAGTTTCCAATGACTATTCAAATGGAAAATCCATTAGAAATAGTTGATACCAACACAGTTGCAATCTAAAAATACCAGCAAAGTAGAGAACTGAAAATAACCGAAAAATTTAGAGCTTTGAAAGTTCCCTTGAATTTCAGATAAGAGAAGCTGAAATCACATTACTTCTTACTTGTGTGGGCTTGACCTAAACAAAGCCCTCCAGAGGGGATCCAGAGGGGATTCTAGGTAAAAAACAATAGCATACAGGGGGAAAAAAAAAATAAAGTAAAATCTGATAGGTGAAGGATTCTCTCTATATATCTGCCCTGTCCAATGTCCAATGTCCAATGTAGAAGCGACTAACCACATGTGGATAATTTATGGCTAATGCAACTCTACGACCGAATTCCTATTTTTATTTAAGTTAAATGTGAAAATGGATAACCTCATTATTTAAAAACCTTTGAGGTGTTTCAAACAACTTGAGTATCTGAGTATATTTTTCCACAGTAAATTTTATGAAATCTAAATACAAACTAAGCATGTCTGATGAAAACCTCATATCTGAATTGAAATGTATTTTAAGTATAAAATACATACCAGATTTTGGAGATTTGTGTGAAGAAAAATATAAAATATCTCATTAATAGTTTCTATGTTGATTATAAACTGAAGTGTTTTTGATCTTACTGTGTTATTTTATCAGTTTTTTTAGAGGAGCTGTTAGAAATTTTAAAAATTATGTATATGGTTCATATAATATTTCTGTCAGTGCTGCTCTAGATCAAGCAAGGTAGCTAGCTACGTTTTTTCTGGGGAGAAGATTCATAGCATTCCCAAGAGTCAGAAGTCCCAAGGGATGTAAGAATCACAGTACCTAACAGAATTATAAGGTAACTCTGGCTCCTTCTGGAGGCTGCCTTCATAAAACCTTTTCAGAGAAGTAGCTTTTTTTAAAATAAGGTATTATCTTAAATCAGGGTACTCTCCCATGAAAGGGAGATTTTCAGCAGCTCTCTGTTGGGATGTTCATTCACTAGCTGGCCAGCTTGGAGCAGGCCTGGATACGCTGGTACTGAAAAATCGTAGTTCTGGACAAGAGTTAGCCTTCTGGAGAAAAGTTACAACTTGAGACCTGCAGCAGCACGACTCCCCTCACCTCCTTCTGCCTCCCTCCCCTCCTTCTCCCTCCCTCCCCACACCCACGCCCTCACCAAAAAAAGCAGGGTCTTTATTTGAACAAAAATCCTGAAAGGCTGTGAAACTGTTGTATGGCTAATTAAAAACTAAAAGTAAAAAAAAAAAAAAACAAGCTAAAGGTAATTAAAACTGCTGACCTGAGAAGTTCATGAGGATAGCGTAAAAATCAGGTTAGAAGCAAGAAAATTAAAAGCATTTGTTACTTTCAAATAATAAAGTACTTCTTGTTACTAATTTTATGTTAAATGACAACAATGAAAGTGGCATATCTTTTTTTATAAGGATTTTATTTATTTATTTGACAGAGATCACAAGTAGGCTAGGGGGCGGGGTGGAGCAGAGAGCCCCATGCAATGGGGGGCTTGATCCCAGGACGGTGAGATCATGACCTGAGCTGAAGGCAGAGGCTTAACCCACTGAGCCACCCAGGCACCCCTGAAAGTGGTATATCCTTAATAAAGCTGTAGCAGAGCAGTTTATTGTCTCATGATATACCATTTGTGTTTCTCTCAGAAAGCTGAACATCATTACACTCTGATCCCTCTTTTACATATTGCATGTCAGTTCCAGGTTTACTAGACCCTAAGTTCATAACTGAAGAAGGGAGTTCAGGAGTGAGACTACCAATGTCAGGACAGGGCCAATTAGGAGAGGGTGGAGGTGTGTATAGATTTAAAAAGCACATTCAAAATAATCATAGTTCTGATTTAGCCAGGATAGGTGGTATATTTTGAAGTTTCAAAGAATATTAAAGGATGCATGGTTTGATTCTCAAAAGAGAGCACAAGTTAAAACAAGTTTGAGGATCATTGCCCTAAATCCACACTGCTTTCCACAAGAGCAGGGTGGGTAGTACAGTAAAATGTCAGCTCACTCTCGAGCAAATCAAAATTCTAAGAATTCTTTGTACTGGAGGGAATAACACTGAATAACATGCCCTGTGTAATAGTCTATTTAGTTCTTTAATCAGAGTAAGTTTAGACTTTAAATTTGACATATACAAAGTAGAAGCTTTCCTACCTACCTAAAGCATGCCTACGCTTATCACCCAAAGTAGTTATACTTGAAGAGTAAACACAGCATTTCAATATGATCTTATAAGGCAGAAAAAAAGTTTATAGGTCACTTTCCTTACAGCCACTTTTCATCCAGAAGGAAGGCAACAGCCATAACCTTTCTTTACGAAGTAAGAGGAATCAATATTAGTACAAGACTGAATTATTAAAAATCTTGAGTCATCACTTCACCACCAGTCTCAATAATTTCTGGGCCCATGGGAGCAGCAGTGTTGAGAATTAGGGAGAAGTTGGAAATTTCCTTAGCCTGTTGGCAGCTGTCACCACGTAGAAATGTTTCTTGACGTTAAGGAGAGAAAAGAAGAAAATATTTTTAGACCAATTGCTTTAAGAACAATAAAAGGACTTAAACAAGTTTAGCCACTTGGGCTTGTTCAAAACTGAGAACTTAATGGAGAAAACAAATTTGTGGCAAACTTCTAGCAGAAGCCACATGACTTTGGGGCATTCTGGAGCAAGTATGAAGTGAGAAAATAGGTTATCCTGCCCTTTTCACGTGAAAAATGGAGTCCATTGGAATACTGTTTTTCAAGTTGTGATTCACAATCCACCACTGGGTCATGAAGTCAAATTGGTGGGTTATGACCCAGACTTTTTTGAATGAAAACAAATACCACAGAATAGAAAATATCTGAGTGCATCACACTCTGTTTAGCCAATGTTGGGGTATTTTTATTTCATAGAATATGTATGTATGTGTATATCTGGATACTGGCTGGCTTTCTAGGTAAAGGCTTTTGTTTTTGTTCTTTAGTGAGGATCTGAATTGATATCAAGATGCAGGAAAGCCACTTTCCTGGAAGACAAATGTTTTTGAGACAGAATTTATGTTCATAGAACAGAAGAGTTCAGTTTATAAACAAAATTATGAAGCTTTTAAAACCTAATAGGGTTTCCCCAGCCCTTCTTCCTGAAACATGCAGGAATCAGATCTCAAGCTGCAGGCAGTAAGTTCCAAGTACTTCACTACTATTGTCGTTGGGAACATATGCTCAAACTTCATTCTGTCATTACAAGTGTCCACCTAAGTATGAACTTAATGCCACTTTTATGCCAGATGGTTTTGGTAGGTGGCATTTTTAATCAAAACAGGTTTTGACATAAGACACTTTTTTTCTCCTAAATCTATTTAGAATGAAAATGTAAGTAAAAATTTAGCTACACTTCTTTCAAAGGACACATTAAAGATACATTCTGCCTTCCTAAGAAAAAACAGATACCTTCCATTTTCTCTGAGCCATGTATTTCTGCAGTAATAACTGGGATTTGAGACGAACTTTGGATTTTGAAGCTTTGGCAGGCAAATTATTCAGCCACTCATGTTTCAGGCACTGTGTGGCACTCATTCTGCAGCTGTGAAATCAAAGAGAAGTTGAAACTTTTAGTTAGGATTGCCTTTTCTGGTTGTCCAGAAGATAGTTCGGCTGGCCAAGAAGCCTGAGTCAGTGGAACAGATTAATCATTCGGGCAGATTTGTGCCACGTACTAAAAAAGAGCTCCTCATGCCTAAAATTCTCCTCCTTAGAAGTATGAGAAAGTCATCAGCAAAATGCCCCCTGCCCTCTATAGAGGGAAAGTAGCCAGTGATTAGTGACCTCTTTCAGAGGGAGCTGGGGAATCAAGGCGGGGAGTAGAAAGGCCAGCTGGGCCTGGAATTGCTCTTAAGAAGTTGCTCTTAAGAACATGAGCCTTGAAGGACGCCTGGGTGGCTCAGTTGGTTAAGCAGCTGCCTGCGGCTCGGGTCATGATCCCAGCGTTCTGGGATCGAGTCCCACATCAGGCTCCTTGCTCAGCAGGGAGCCTGCTTCTCCCTCTGCCTCTGCCTGCCACTCTGCCTGTGCTCACTCTTCCTCTCTCTCTGACAAATAAATGAATAAAAAAAAAAAAAAAAAAAAAAGAACATGAGCCTTGAAAGAAGCTTGTCTCTCCTTCCAGAGAAAAATGTCAGGTTTTTTTTCATCTGAATTAAAAATATTTTTCCTCTCATAACTTTTCACAATTGGAAAGAATAAAATAGTAAAGGCCAGGGCTGTCTCAGAGCTCAGATTCTTGGACCTCGACCAGGGTTGTTTGCAATTATTTCTTAATGTCTGATTATCAGAAAATTCCATGGTTCCACCCATGACTTGGATAGGGCTGCTGAAAATTAAGTCGGCCTTCATTATCAACAAAAGGTTTTCTGGCCTTTATTCTGGGGAATAACATCTGCATGTCTCAACTTGCTTTCAACATTAACCTATTAGAAGTAGTAACTTAGTAGTAGGACTAATTTATATGTGTGGTCCTTTCTAAAACTCTGTCCAGATTTTATGCTCCTAGTTTATTTTTTTAATGATTTCCTTCATCTCTTCCCCTGCTACTTTTTTAGCTCCAATGAAGTAGCAGACTAAGAAATCTTGGACAGAATTGGTCCAGAGGAAACCTAGCATCAGCCTGACCTTCACAGCACCCAGATGGATGGTCATGGTCAGAATGGCTTGAGAATGATGAGCAGTGAAGGGTACCTCTTCTCTTTGACGAGCAGATGGGAAACAAAGTCCTTGGCCTCCTCCGACAGCCCTTCAAAGGTGTCAGCATCAAAATCCCAGCTACAGTTCACAATGAAATTCATGGTCTCTGCATCTGTTTCCCCTAGAAATGGGGACAAACCACTGAGTCTACAGAGGAGAGAAAGGACCATCAGTGTGTAGAAGCCATATATGCCAACATGAAACAAGAGGGTAGAGGTCTTACAAGGTTTAAGAACATTAACCAGAACCAAGAGGCTCCCCCATTTCTTCTCTACAGGAGATAGTCCAATGTGTTCTGTTAGGGGAACAAGTGGCAGGACTGAAAATTTAGAGGCATGAAGAGGGTTTGAATAAATCCCCAGTCATGCTCACCTATTTTCCTTTTAGCCTGAAGCCTGAATAAACTGAGACCCAGTCCAGTATGTCCATTTATCAGGTACATATTGACTTAATTTTAAAATACCTTAGCATGTCTCCTAGACAGCCTGGTGAGCTTAGAGACTACCCCAGGCCTTGGGGGCCAAAGGAAAACTGGCTTCATTATGTCCCTCTAGAGTGAGGGCAGAGGGACAGGACACCCTAACTGGCTGGCCTTGGCCTCAAACTTCCCCCACCTGATGCAGTACACCCATACAAAGTGTGGGGATGCACAGTAGCAACTGCACTGTAATGATAAGTCTGGGAGCAAAGCATGACTTGATTGGGCCTCTAAGGAAAAAGCCAAGGGAGGTCACAGAGATGAGAATGCTTAGTGCACATATCTCATCTCAGTCCATCCTAACTCTGCTTCCTCAGTCCAGAGAAAACAGCAGGGCAGGAAGGACAAGGTTAGATGATGCAGCAGCCCGTGTCCTGCCCTGTGCATCTCCTCTCCTTAGTGCTCTGTTGTACTGCAGCACCTGCATTTCCTTGCTAGAGAGCTTTCTCTCCAGTGGAAGCTGCTTTATCTGCCCAGAAGTTTCAGGGAACCAAGGTCCTCGGCATCAGCTCACAAGCAATGACTGATAAGGGTTGGGTATATGCTTAGGGTATAAATATGCTTAGGGTAGGGACGCCTGGGTGGCTCAGTTGGTTAAGCGGCTGCCTTCGGCTCGGGTCATGATCCCAGCGTCCTGGGATCGAGTCCCACATCGGGCTCCTTGCTCGGTAGGGAGCCTGCTTCTCCCTCTGCTTCTGCCTGCCACTCTGTCTGCCTGTGCTCGCTCTCTCTCTCCCTCTCTCTGTGACAAATAAATAAATTAAAAAAAAAAAAGATTTAAAAAAAAAATGCTTAGGGTATAAATACCCTAAGTTCCTCCCCCCTCAGATAGGGTAATTGTGAAGGGCTGTTCCACAATGGGAGCCAGGCTCCTGGGCACTCACAACATGTAGGTAATGACTCCCACACTCCACATGTCCGTAGGGAAGGACACAAATTCATAGTTGACGACTTCTGGGGCCAGGAACTCTGGAGTGCCGAAGTTCACCTTCAGCTTCTCCCGAGGCTTGTACCTGGGGAAGAGAGGGTGCAGAGGACAATGGAAGTGAGCCCAGAGAGAAGATGTGGAGGCTGGGACCAATTCCAGTTGGGAGCTAGACATTCCCAACCCTTCCTGTCTGCCATGTTGTCTAGATGTCACATCCCACCACATAATCATCATAACTCTGCCCCAACTTCAGACTTTTCTAAGTCACTAGGGAGAATCAGAAAACCACAGCACTCTTCCTCCAGGCAATTGCAACGTGAAAAGGAGAGAAGATCAATATATCTTATTCGTCATGCAGCCACACGAACACGTACAAACAAATTGGATAGCAGCTGTCTGTGGAGGCCTGTTCTTGTGGTGGGAGCAGTTTGGTTGGTGAGATGACTGGTAAGAATTAGAAAAAGCAAATATGCTCAATATCGCTAATCATCAGGAAAATACAACTCAAAACCACAAGGAGATATCACTGCACATCACGACTACTATAAAACAAGCAAACAAACAAAAGACCAGAAAATAGCAAGAGCTGGCTAGGTTGTAGAGAAACTGGAACCCTTGCTGGTGGGAATGTAAAATGGTGCAGTTGCTATGGAAACAGTATGGCAGTTCCTAAAAAAATAAAAATAAAAATAGAACTACCATATGATCCAGCAATCCCACTCCTACATATATATCCAAAAGAATTGAAAGCAGAAACTTGAGGAGATATTCATACACCATATTCATAGCAGCATTATTCATAATAGCCAAATGGAGGGAATAAAGTAAGTGTCTACTGATGGATGACTGCATAAGTAAAATGTTGTAGACACATACAGTGGAATATTCTTCGGCCTTACAATATAAGGCAATTCTGACACATGCTACTATATGGGTGAACCTCCAGGACATTATGCTAAATGAAAGAAGTCGTCACAAAAAGACAAATGCTGTATGGTTCCACCTTGAAAAGGCACCTAGACTAGTCACAGTAAGAGACAGTGGGTAGAATGGTGGTTTCCAGGGGCTGGAGGTAGGGGGAAAGTGACCAGTTACTGTTTAACAGGTACGGAACTTAAGTTTTGCAAGATGAAAAGGGTTCTAGAGATCAGTGGCACAACAATGAGTAATACTTAACACTAATGAATTAATTTAAAAACAGTTAAGATGATAAGTTTCATGTGTATTTTACATAATTACAAAAAGAATAAGAATGAGAAAAAAGGTTCTAGGGCACCTGGGTGGCTCAGTCAGTTAAGCAGATGCCTTTGGCTCAGGTCATGATCCCAGGGGCCTGGGATTGATCCTCAAATGGGCTCCCAGCTCAGCGAGGAGTCTGCTTCTCCCTCTCCCTCTGCCCCTACCTCCTGCTCATGCTCTCCCTCTCTCTCTCAAATAAATCAGTAAAACCTCAAGATTTTATTGATTTATTAGAGAGACAGAGAGCATGTGCAGAATGAGAGAGAGAGAGCATAAGCAGGGGGAGGGGGAAGGGCAGAGGGAGAAGCAGGCTGACTCAGGGCCCGATCCCAGGATGTTGGGATCATGACCTGGGCTAAAGACAGATGCCCAACGACTGAGCCACCCAGGCACATCAATAAATAAAATCTTTAAAAAAAGAAAAGAGAAAAATGGTTCTGAATAGGAAGATTAATAAAGGTTAGAAAGAGAGTTGATGGATGAGTGGGAAAGGGGGTAGCTAAAGGTGGTTTTTAGAATTTGTGGACTTTTAGAAAGTCTCTAGCTAAAATGTAATAAGCAACAACAAAGATGTCCTTTAGTAGGCGAGTGGATAAATAAACTGTGGTACATCCAGACAATGAAGTAGTATTCAAAGCTAAAAAGAAATGAATTATCAAGCCGTGAAAAGACATAGAGGAAACAAGTCCACAGTACTAAGTGAAAGAAGCCAGTCTAAATGGGCTACATACTGTATGATTCTAACTATATGTCATTCCAGAAAAAGCAAAACTATGGAGACATAAAAAGATCAGTGGTTGCCAGTGTTGGGGTGGGGAGAGGAAGGGAGAGATAAATAGGTAAGAGAACAGTGGATTTGTAGGGCTTAGAAATACTCCATATGATACCAAAATGATGGATACATGTCATTATACATTTGTCCAAACCCATACCATGTCCAACACCAAGAGTGAATGGTAATGTAAAGTATGGACTTTGAGTGATAATATGTCAGTGTAGGTTCATCATTGGTAACAAATGTACTGCCCTGTACTACCCTGGTCGGGGTGGAGGGGGCATGGCTGGGGGCAAGGGGTATATGGGAAATCTCTGCACCTTCTCTTCAATTTTACTGTAAACCTAAGATTGTTCCTTAAAAAAGAAAATAAAGTATTAATTTATAGGGACGCCTGGGAGGCTCAGTTGGTTGGACGACTGCCTTCGGCTCAGGTCATGATCCTGGAGTCCCGGGATCGAGTCCTGCATCGGGCTCCCAGCTCCACGGGGAGTCTGCTTCTTCCTCTGACTTTCTCCTCGCTCATGCTTTCTCTCACTGCCTCTCTCTCAAATAAATAAAATCTTAAAAAAATTTAAAAAAAGTATTAATTTATAAAATATAATGGCCAATCCTATTTGCCAGGCTAAAAGTTTTACATATATATAATCTCTTCTCATTCTTCCAATAGCCCCATGAAGTCTCTAAGATTACTGTCCTCATCCTACAGATAAGGCAATTGAGAATAAAATGAAAATTCTGCCAATGTGTCCTGCTTCCCTTAAACCAGGGAGGTGATTTGTCAAAGAGCTTTCTCTTCCAAATTTACTGAGAACCAAATAAACGCAGGCCTGTGCCAACACAGCCTACACTCATCCTGTGAAGGAGCTACAGGGATCATCTTGGTAGCCTCATTGAGCGGGAAGAAAGGAGAGAGCAGGATCCCTCCTCTGGCAAACCCTGGCGACTGACTCAGGGCCAAGGAGCCGAGCTGAAAGGGACAGCTTTCCCCTGGACAACAAGCAGCTACTCTGCTCAGACAAGTCCCCAAGGAATGCCACAGCACCCTCCAGCATCTCAGGACAGGTAATAAGAAGAGGACAATACAGTATTTGATTCATTGTGTAGGGAAAAAAATCTTTTGTTAAGAAAATGAATCCAGGGGCGCCTGGGTGGCTCAGTGGGTTAAAGCGTCTGCCTTCGGCTCAGGTCATGATCTCTGCGTCCTGGGATGGAGCCCCGCATCGCATCGGGCTCTCTGCTCGGCAGGGAGCCTGCTTCCTCCTCTCTCTTGTGATCTCTGTCTGTCAAATAAATAAATAAAATCTTAAAAAAAAAAAAAAATGGATCCAGAAGACTTGATGAAGATCTTAATTGTGGTTTTGTTGTAAGACAGTGTGTTGTTTTCTTTTGAAAATGTAGAAAATATCTATCACTATTGATAGTATATTAATATTTGTGTAGAAATGAAAATTGGTTTGTCTTGCATACTAGTGTAGATACACACCTTCTAGCAAATGTATTTGCAACTATGATGTGGTCAGTGCTTTCTGATATAAATATACTTTTTCAAGTGTACTTTCGCTTTTAAAATGCATGTTTGGTGTTTCACAATAAAAGATCTGAAACCTCCCTCCCTCCCCCCACGTAAAAGGAGAGAAGAAGAAAAGAGAGAGGAGACCCAGGCTCTCAGCCCCTAGAAGCCACTTTCCCAGAGGCTGCATTGTTGTTCTCACTGCTTCATCTTGCACCCAGCCACATCCTGTGTCATGTGACTTTGTTGCTCACTCGCCCCACCCCACTGACACTGGCTCGGCCACGTGAGATGCAGGGGGAGTGATAGCGGGCCCATCCAAGCTAGACTGTAATAGCTTGCCTCCTGGTTCCTCGGCCACCACCATGAGGAGAGAACGGGAGACACATAGAGCAGATCTGCCCTCACCGACCTGCATCTTGGATCCAAGCCCAAGTCAGCTCAGTGATCAGGAATCAGTGATTCCCAACTATTGGCAAATGGATAAATGTTTAACAACCAGCTATCTGATTAAGAAAAAAGAAAAAAAGTCCTGATTTGCAGCATTTGCCATTTTCAGTGGTATAAATACTGATTTAATGATGGCTGGTTTCAAACATGATGACCCTGGACGCAGAGTTGGGAAGCGACGTGCTGTAGCGCACCATCCCATGGTCTTTCAACAAGCACCAATAATCGCAGGAGCAGTAAAATAATTAGGAAGTGATAATGTTTGAAAATATAAGTTCTTTAATTGTAAGTTCATACAGTTTCATCGTTAATTAATGGTATGTTTTAACAACTGTTTGCAAGGTTCCTTATCATGAGCTGCTATGAGTGGTTCTAGCATACCACGCCCCCAGATGACTCGCAAATGAGTGCATGAGAATAAATGACACCTTTAAGCCTCTGAAGTTTGGGGGGGTTTGTCACACAGCAATTTTGTGGCAGTAACTAACACCAAAGCTGTTTCAATATATCCACCAAGACCTCCTCTCCAAATTCCCAAGGCACTCTGTGACCACAGGGTCACATATGAGGTTGCAGCCTCACAGAGGCTGGGGTGGGCACTTCCTTGCCCTGCCAAAGGATCTGATGAAATAGGTTTGTATTCCAATCTGAGCACCAGACTGGTAGTCAGGAAGCCTAACCCTGCACCCAACATTCTGGAGACCAAACTTAAACAAGATACTTTCCATCCCGCCCCCATCCTTGACCCATAGGCCCCTACTTCGACCCACTGATGGGTCTCACTGCCCACTGGTATAACGCTGGTCCCTCTGGCTAGATGTCTTGGCCTCTGAAGATCTGTGTGTGCCAAACCCCCATATCCCCCAGCCCTGCCTACACTGAACACCTCAGCATCTTCTAATAGCTCCACCCAGAAATACCACTTTACTTCCTACAGTTTGTATTTTAGGGGGAAATTGGCTTTTCCTCCTTCTCTACAAACATTGCTTCTTCTGGCATATAAAATATGCTCTCTCAACCTGCACATTCCCCCCACAGATTCCTCCTCTTAGAAGGACATACTTCGCAGGAAGCAGGCCAATCTGGCAAAATCCAACTTGACAAATAATCCTTTTGCCCAATGGCCAGCTTGCCAGACTGCTGAGGATGTTTCCGATGTTTTCCTTTTACCTCCCAGCTGGAGCCAGTGCCTCTGACAGCCCAGCTCTGTTGAGTGCGGTTTCCTGAGTATCACGTGTTTCAGACACCTGCACTTTCCCCGTGCCCAGCAGTTTCACGTGGGTGGCCTTCTCTTCAATGTGGCTCCCCGTGTTTATTGTCTGGAACTTCCCCTCCGCCTCTGGGCCATCAGCAAAATTATTGTCATCAATGCCTTTAACCAGGTTAATGAATTTGTCTGACAGTTTGAGATGGACTGCCTGAGAGTTTGGGGATAGATTTTGACTAACATGTGTGGTAGGCTGTCCTGCAGCCTTTTTCACCTCCCCACTAGGTAACTCGATGCCTGATAGGATAATGTTCCAATTTCTTAGCAGAACATTCAGGACTCCCTAGTAACACCCTCATCTTCACTGTATCTTCCTCCCCCAGCCCCACCCCAGCTCCTGCCTTCCTGTGCGTGCCTGGTGTACATCCTGTACCAGCCCCCATCATCTACACACCCCCACCACTCCCACCCCCACTCCCGTGTGCTGGAGCTGGTTCTCAAGAGTACAGGAGAGTCAGTTGTGCACATCTCCTCCCAATCTGAATTCAGTGACGTTGTGTTGGTAGGTTGAACTCAGCTAAAATTAGCAAAGGCTACAAGTTGAACCCCATCTCCATCCAGCCCCCCAGAGCTGATAAACATTTGCCAGCATACTACTGCCTGCAGATAACAACACCCTGTCCATCCCTCCCTTCCAGCTGCTCAGAGAAGACTTCCCAGAATCCAGGAGCCTCAGCTGGTAAATCCTTGCTCTGAATTCACAGTTTGTCACTGTAAATACTCATTTGGCAATCGGACATCTGGCAGTTGGGAGGGTACCACATACACACTTTGGGAGGCTGTGCATTCTCAGTTTGCCCCACTTATTGAGCGTTGGTTCCTGGAAGGGCAACGTTTTGTGGCTCTCCAAAGGGTCATGATACATAAACAGATACAAAGGACAACTGCAGCATTTACTTTCATGAGGAGGGGGCCTGATGATTAGGAAAGAAATGTCTAAAAAGACTCTTTGGAAGGCAGGCAATGATAATAAAAAAATAGATTCAGAGACATTGTTATAGCATATAAGACATGCAAGCATATAAGATGTATCTCAACTTTATAAGACATTATTTAGGAAAATATTAAGTAATTTTTCACATCATGGATTGAATGTGATTTTGAAGCATTTGGGTTGGGGGCTTTGGCATATTGTTCATGAAAAACAGTACACTGTGTAATAGGGATCCTAAAGGTACAATAGGAATATATGAACTTTCCTCTACTGTTACTCTCACAACAACACCCTTGGCCTCATCCATCATGTTGGCATTGAAAATGCATCTTTTGCACCTATAAAAGAAGCAAAGTTATCACTTCACCAATGGGGAGGGACCTAGAAAGATGCCACTGTGGTTTTGACTACTACTTCTGGGAGGCAGGTCTGGACACCAGAGGCTGAGCTCAGGCAAATGGCTCTGCCTCCGCGGGGACAAGGCTTTGCTTTCTTCCCCTGTGGTGGATGGAGCAGAGGACACTGTTAGGCTTATAAAGGGACAAAAACAACTTCTTTGTGGTAAATGTCCAGCGGGGTGAGAGAAAATTTGAAGAGTTGAAAATTCAGCTCTACTGTGGAGACCTACCTAGAAAATAAATGATTCCTAGAGAAATGTGATTCCTGGTGGAAATAGAATTCTGGAGGAAGTAGACTGTGGGTGCTTAAAGGTTTGAGGGACAGCCCTACCCAATGCCATTGCTAAGAACCCGCATACCCGGCTATGTGTGCCAGGGGCCAGAGTGTTCATCACACATATGATGGGACAGGATTATAAAACTACCTATGGATAAACCACCCTTCACTAGGCTTTAGGCATTTTAAGGGATTTTAAGATATTTTTTAAGTTACATGTTTATTTCGTGTAGTCAAACTGGAGAACCTAGCCACCTTCCTAGGATGGGTCTGCACTGTCGACATATTATTCCATTTAACCTTCAAAACTGACCCATGTCAGCAGGCATTTCATTTTATCATCATTTTACCGAGATACAACTCAGTCTTAAGAGGCCAAAAACCACTTAGTTGGACACCACCCTACACTGGTACATATGCATCCTCTTATTTAAACTACTCGCTTCCCAGAGGTCAGGGAGGTTCTGGATACCTCACATAGCTCAGCACATCCTAGCTCCAGGTCTGAGGGATGAATAGAACTGATCTGACACCCCCACCCCCAGACCCATGCAATGGTCCTCCTTTAACCTGTCACACCCTCTCTGCTCAGACAGGGGGATTGAAATACAATGAATCCCACAGCCTTTTAAGGAGAAGCAGAGTCTGAAGCATGAAGCCAACCCCCACCCCCCAGGGTAGTAACAAGGCCTATCTGCACAATCAAAGGCTACCAGCCTGTCAGTGACAGAGCTTTCTGTGTCAGTTCCAAAACTCAAAAATCAGAGAGGATGAATACCCAACTTTTATATCAACATGGGCGGGACTGGAAGAGATTATGCTGAGTGAAATAAGTCAAGCAGAGAGAGTCAATTATCATATGGTTTCACTTATTTGTGGAGCATAGCAAATAACATGGAGGACATGGGGAGATGGAGAGGAGAAGTGAGTTGGGGGAAATCAGAGGGGGAGAAGAACCATGAGAGACTGTGAACTCTGAGAAACAAACAGAGGGTTTTGGAGGGGAGATGGGAGAGGCTAGTGGTGGGAATTAAGGGGGGCATGTATTGCATGGAGCACTGGGTGTGGTGCATAAACAATGAATTTTGGAACACTGAAAAGAAATAAAATAAAATGAAATTTTAAAAATGCTAGCACACTAAAAAAAAATATAACTCTCTTACCTTCTGGCCAACCCAAAGTCAATGATCTTAATTTGATGTCCTGTTTGACTGACACACAGTATGTTCTCCGGCTGGGAAAGAAAGAGAGGTCTGCTTAGCTCAATCAGCAGCCAAGAAAGTGTGCAACTCCCACACTTACGTCAACAGGCCTCAGATTCCCAGCCTCCAAGAGAATGAACAGGTCAGGACAGTGCTCCTACAGGAATATGTAGATCACAAAAACAAAGTGGACTGGCGTGAGACAATAAGGAGTGGGATGGATTGTAGGGAACTGGGGGACTTCTGCCCTGTGTAAAGCAGCTCCATCCACTGGTCACCATGCAGGAATGCAGGCCCAATTGCTCAAGAGAAGCCAGAGTATATATCTTTATGTGAAAATTCCATGCTTTTAAATATTGACAACTCGAGTTTAAACATACGTCCACGTGCGGGAGTTAAGTAGAACACCTTTGTGATGCAGGCTTGACCCATAAGCTGCTTTTTTGAGACTGTTGGCTTGGGGTCATGGTTCCAAACCCTGCCCATTAGAATGATCAGGCGAGCTCTCAAAAGTCCCAAGGTCTAGGCTCCAACCCTGACTAATTACATCACAGAATCTCAGGGATGGGGACCAAAGCTTCAGTAGTCTGTTCAAGGAGTTCAGAGCTGCTCAACATCCATCTCCCATTTTGTGGCGATAGCTGTGACCCATGGCATGGAGGTGGTGGTCTTGACATGCCTCTCCTCTCAAGTTCTTCAGATCAGCTCTAAGGCCTAGAGGGAGCACGGAATGATGCTTGCTGCTTGTGCAAAACAAATCTGGATGGGGTGGGGGTGGGTGCACGTGGAGGGTTTATGGTCGAACAGCCCTGGAAACCCAAGGCCTAGTGCATGAGGTCTAGGGATCTATTATCTAGGTCTGCGTCCCTAGGTGAGTCCCTTCTCATTCCTGAAACCTCAGTGTCTCCATCTATAAAATGGGAATGATAACCACTTCCTGCCTTCCTCCTGGGAAGGTCTGAGGATCAAATCACATAACATGTATGAAAATACCGTACAGCTTTCAAAGCAAATGCCAGGTACTATTTCGCCAACAGAAGGTTTTATTGTTATCTATGTTACAATGGAGTCATGCAAGTTCTCAGATAGGAGCAGGAGAATGGTAATTTAAAGTCTCCATGTCTTCTTTATAAAGTCTAGAACAACACTGCCTGATAGAACCATAATGTGTGAACTACATATATAATTTACAAAATTTTCTAGTAACCACATTAAAAAAGTAAAAAGAAATGTGAACTTGATTTTTATAACAGCATTATTGAAATATAAATAACATAAATAATAATGATATCATAAAATTCATCATTTTAAAGTGTGCGATTCCATGGGTTTTAGTGTATTCAGAGAGTTATGTAATGATTATCACCATCTAATTTTAGAACATTTTTATTTCTTCCAAAAGAACACAACTCATACCCATCTGCAGTCAGTCTCCATTCTCTCCCACCCCTAACTCTTATAACTACTAACCTATTTTCTGTCTCTTTGGTTGTGCCTGTTCTGGACATTTCATATAAAGGAATCATACAAACACCGACCTTTTTGCACCTGGCTTCTCTCATTTAGCACAGTGTCCTTCAGGTTCATCCACATTGTAGTATGTATCAGTACCTCCCTTATTCCTTTTCAGAGCTGAATAATATTCCATTGTATGGATGTAATTGTATATGAGATTGACACCTTAATTTCTCTTTCTTCTGTCTTATTGTTGGTGTAGAGAAATGCAACTGATTTCTGTGCATTGATTTTATATCCTGACACTTTACTAAATTCCTGTACAAGTTCTAGCAGTTTTGGAGTGGAGGCTTTTGGGTTTTCCACATATAGTATCATGTCATCAGCAAAGAGTGAGAGTTTGACTTCTTCTTTGCTGATTTGGGTGCCTTTAATTTCTTTTTGTTGTCTGATTGCTGAGGCTAGGACTTCTAGTACTATGTTGAATAGCAGTGGTGATAAAGGACATCCCTGCCATGCTCCTGACCTTAATGGAAAAGCTTTCAGTTTTTCTCCATTGAGAATGATATTTGCGGTGGGTTTTTCATAGATGGCTTTGATAATATTGAGGTATGTGCCCTCTATCCCTACACTTTGAAGAGTTTTGATCAGGAAGGGATGCTGTATTTTGTCAAATACTTTTTCAGCATCTATTGAGAGTATCATGTGGTTCTTGTTCTTTCTTTTATTAATGTGTTGTATCACATTGATTGATTTGTGGATGTTGAACCAAGCTTGCAGCCCTGGAATAAATCCCACTTGGTCGTGGTGAATAATCCTTTTAATGTTTGAATCCTATTGGCTAGTATTTTGGTGAGAATTTTCGCATCTGTGTTCATCAAGGATATTGGTCTGTAATTCTCTTTTTTGATGGGATCCTTGTCTGGTTTGGGGATCAAGGTGATGCTGGCTTCATAAAATGAGTTTGAAGGTTTTCCTTCCATTTCTAATTTTTGGAACAGTTTCAGGAGAATAGGAATTAATTCTTCTTTAAATGTTTGGTAGAATTCCCCTGGGAAGCTGTCTGGCCCTGGGCTTTTGTTTGTCTGGATATTTTTGATGACTGTTTCAATCTCCTTACTGGTTATGGGTCTGTTCAGGTTTCCTATTTCTTCCTGGTTCAGTTGTGGTAGTTTATAAGTCTCTAGGAATGCATCCATTTCTTCCAGATTGTCAAATTTGTTGACATAGAGTTGCTCATAGTATGTTCTTATAATTGTTTGTATTTCTTTGGTGTTGGTTGTGATTTCT
>PISX010003050.1:0-37938 GCA_004024625.1 Mellivora capensis
AAACATCTGCTCCTAGCTGGGGTCATGATCTCAGGGCTCCCTGCTCAGTGGGGAGTCTGCTTCTACTTCTCCTTCTACCCCTCCCCCCATACTCTCTCTCTCTTTCTCAAATGAATAAATAAAATCTTAAAACAGCAAAGTCTCTCTTTTTTTTTAAATTTAAAGATCTTATTTTTTTGAGAGAGAAACAGAGCATAAGAGGGGAGAAGGTCAGAGGGAGAAGCAGACTCCCTGTGGAGCAGAGAGCCCAATGCAGAAGTCGATCCGGGACCCTAGGATCATGACCTGAGCCAAAGGCAGTTGCTCAACCAACTGAGCCACCCAGGCATCCAGCAAAGTCTCTTTAAAAACAAGTTCATGGGTAAGGGACTACATCATAATAGAAATTAGAAACTACATGAAAGTAAGCAATAAGAACTGCATATCAAAATGATGGGAGGGAGCTAATTTGGTAAGCATGTGTGTGTGTTTGGCAGGCCCTGCATCCAAACCTATTTTCCATTTAGGAGAAATCTGCATTGTGTGAGTCTTGGTGGGAGAAGCAGATGCACTACATTGGTAAATTAATTTTAAATTATTAGAAAAGGCTGGGACACCTGGGTGGCTCAGTTGGTTAAGCAGCTGCCTTCGGCTCAGGTCATGATCCCAGCCTCCTGGGATCGAGTCCCGCATCGGGCTCCTTGCTCGGCGGGGAGCCTGCTTCTCCCTCTGCCTCTGCCTGCCACTCTGTCTGCCTGTGCTCGCTCACTCTATCTCCCTCTCTCTCTCTGACAAATAAATAAATAAATAAATCTTAAAAAAATTATTAGAAAAGGCTGAAAATTGATTAGCTAGAACATCCAATTTAAGAAGGTAGAAAAAGACCAATAAATCTAAAGTAAAAGGAAGAACATAAGCAGCAGAAATTACTGATACAGAAATACTGATACAGAAAATAGAATCTTCGTTCGCAGGTTTCAGCACCTACACCCCCCCTCCCAAAAAGAAAACAGGATGGACAAACTCAAAAGCTGAGTCTCAAAAAACAAAAATCTGTCTCCCTCCCAATCCCAAAACCATAAGTGACTCTTAATCTCACAAAACAAACTGAGGGTTGCGGGGGGGGGGGGGGGGGGGGGGGGGGGGGGGGGGGGGGTCGGGAAAGGGGGGTGGGGTAATGGACATTGGGTTGGGGAGGATATGTGCTATGGTTAGTGCTGTGAAGTGTGTAAACCTGGCGATTCACAAACATGTACCCCTGGGGATAAAAATTTGTTTATAAAAAATAAAAATTTAAAAAAAAAAATCTGGTTTTTATAAATGCAGCAGAGATTCCAAAAAGTCAGTAAGAGAATTGAATGAACAACTTTCAGCCTCGAAATTTTTGAATAAACATAAAGAAGTGGTAGCTCCTGCCTGGAGATCTGGAGTTTCTGATTGCCTAATAATTCCGAGTGGGTTTCCCTTGAGACGGTTGTGGGACGGTGGGTGAAATTGGAAGTTTGGGGTGGTTCATCAGACAAGAATTGTGGTACAAGGGGCCATTTTATCTGGATTTCCTCACTCGCTCTTGCTGGTAAGAAGAGGTCAATTATGGAGGAGTTCAAAATTTCTGCTCACTTGGAGGGTGTGCTTCTACTTGCTGATACCCATTGGGTTTCCCTCCTTTCTCGCCCTGCCCACTGCTCCTCCTCCTGGCTTCACCTCTCAGCAGTACAGTGAATCAGGAGTTGGACACTCCCATCTCCCTTATCTGCCCTCTCTCCACAGAGTGCCCAAAACCCAGTCATTAATTCCCTCGGCTTTCTACCTTTGCCTGCCAAGCTTCCTTTTGTTCAGAGACCTAAAATTTTCTTTTACAATAGCTTTATCGAGATACAATCCACACACCATACAGTTTGCCTATTTTCTTTTTGCACAGTGCCACCTCTTTGCAGCTTACTTCAGTATTTTTTAGTATATTCATAGAGCTGCTGAATTTTGCCAAGTGCATTTTCATCTTGTTGATGTTTTTTTTCCCCTACTGAACTGGTGCTGTGGAACCAGTCCTTCTTGGTCATGATGTATCCTCCTTTCCATAACTTGCTGGGTTCCATTTGCTAGTGTTTGTTTAGTTTGTTCACCTAGTTGTTGCAGATGGTTTTTCCCCTATCGTCGTCTTCTAGATTTTGGTATTAAATTGATGCTTTAGGGGCACCTGGGTGGCCCAGTGGGTTAAGCCACTGCCTTGGTCTCAGGTCATGATCTCAGAGTCCTGGGATTGAGCCCCGCATCGGGCTCTCTCTGTTCAGCGGGGAGCCTGCTTCTCTCTCTCTCTCTCTCCCTACTTGTGATCTCTCTGTCAAATAAATAAATAAAATCTTTTTAAAAAGCGATGCTTTACTTCATAAAGTAAAATAAGGAGCTCTCCATCTTCTGTGATTTAAGCCAATGGTTCTCAAACTTTAGTATGCCTAAGAATCATCAAGAGAGCCTGTTAAAAAACAGATCCCCTGGGACGCCTGGGTGGCTCAGTTGGTTAAGCAGCTGCCTTCGGCTCAGGTCATGATCCCAGCGTCCTGGGATCGAGTCCCGCATTGCTTTTCCCTCTGCCTCTGCCTGCCACTCTGTCTGCCTGTGCTTGCTCACTCTCTCTCCCTCTCTGACTGATAAATAAATAAATAAATAACCTTAAAAAAAATCCCCCCCAAGAGTTCATGATATCTTGACTGGGTAAAGGTTCCTTGGGTTGCAGTTTCTTTTATTATCTCTGTAGATGTTGTCTCATACTCTTTGGCCTTCTGCTGATAAAGCAGAGAAGGCCAATGCCAATCTGATCCTTTTTCCTTTGTAATTTGTTTTTTCTGTCTAGAAGCCTATAAGATTTTTCTCTTAATTTCTGGAGTTTACAGATTTTACCAGGATATGCCCAGATATAATTTTTTCTCATCAAACCTGCCTGGAACCCAGTGAAGCCTTTAAATTTGTAAAAATGGATTTTTCTTTAGGAGGATGTTAATTTTTGGTATTAGTTTGCTTATTGCCTCTTGTCTATTTATTCTCTTTACTTTGGGGCCCACTGTTGTTCATATGCCAGTACTGTATTTCTTCAGCTTTACTGAGGTATAATTGGCGTATAACATGTCAGTTTAAGGTGTGTAATGTGATGATTAGATATACAGATCTATTGCAAAATGATTACCATAATATAGTTAGTTTACATTTTTCATCCCCTCACATAATTACTTTTTTTTATGTGGTAAGGACATGTGAGATCTATTCTAGCAGCTTTCAAGTATGTAATATGGTGTCTTGAGGTGGCCATTTATATACTGGAAGTTTGTACCCTTTTACCAACATCTCACAATTTCCTCTACTCCCTAGCACCTGGTAACCACCATTATACTGTATGAGATAAACTTGTTTAGATTCCACATGTGAGATCATACAATATATATCTTTCTCTGAATTATTTCACTTAGATAGTCCCCTCAGGGTCCATCCATGCTATCACAAATGGCAGGATTTCCTTCTTTCTCTTGGCTGAGTAACATTCCATTAGTCTACATATAACATTTTCTTTATTCATTCATCCATAGGTACACCCTTAGTTTGTCTCCATATCTTGGCTATTGCAAATAATGTAGCAGTGTCCATAGGGGTACGGGTATCTCTTTGAAAGAATGATTTCATTCCCTTCGATATATGCTCAGAGGTGGGTTTCTGGATCATAAGATAGTCTGTATTTTATTTTTGAACTGTCTCTTCATTTTGTATGCCCATTTGTCTATTGGGTTGTTGATCCTTTTGTGGAATTTTAAAAATTCTTGGCATATTAGGGAAATTAAGCTCTTTGTTATAAATGACTTTTTATGAGTTTGATGCCTTTTAACCTATTTTATTTTCTTATAATTTTGCCCTACAGAGATTTTGTTTTTATATAGTTGAACTTAATCATACTTTTCCTTTATGGATTCTTGTTTTTATGCTATTCTTTGAAAGCCCTTCCCTGTGCCAAGATTATAGAAATGTTCACCCATCTTTATTCCTGCTGAATTATGTTTTCATTTTTTACATCGTGATCCTTGACCCATCTGAAATGTATTATGATGTAAGGAGGATAATCTGTTCCAGGTGCCAACTGTTTCAACCCAATCACTGAATAATTCCTGTTTTGTCTATCAATTTGAAATCCTACTTTGTCACATCCCGATTTCCATCAGTAGCCAGGTCCTCTAGACTTTGTATTCTTTGCCATTAATTTACTTGCAAGTCTGCTCCAGAACTACCCTTTTAGATATTGGAGCTTTACACTATGTTGAGTCTCTATGTTGAATAGCACAGTGACTAAGAGCATGAACTCTGAAACAGGCCCCCTGGGTTCCTATCCAGCTAGGTTCTCCCCTTCCCTCAGTCCACAAAATGTGTTAACCATGAAGTCTACCAGCCAGACTAAATCTGCTTGACAACCAGTGACCTCACGCGGCCCACCGAATCCGGCAGGTAGCCCGGGATCTTCCCGGAAGAGAATATCTTCCCGGAAGAATAAACTTGGAGAGAAGACGCTCCAAGGAGTAAGGGATAGGGATGGGGGTGGGGCGGGGTGGGGAAAACTGAACGGTCCTTGCTTCATACTTAAGCACGCAGATGGTCGGATTTCTGACCTTGGGAACCTCGGACCAGACGGCATCCTGCAGATGGGGCCAAGACGCCGGCAGTAGTCTATGGGCTGTGGATCCGGAGCCAAGATGAATGGATCAACGTGCGAACGCCTTGGGGCTGGACCGGGGTATGAGCATCTCCAGGGTGAATTGCCTAAATCACCTTCCAGCTGCAGCGAAATACTAAAATCGCCTCTGGCTCCTAGTGGTGGTTCCCACAGACCCTCGGACCCTCGCGTGCCCAGGCCATTCTCCCCCCACCCCCACCACGCCCGCAGAAGTGACCGGTCTTCTCCAGACTCGCGCGTCAGTGGCGGGTAAAGTGGGGGGTGCAGTGGTCCCTGCCCCCAGCTCCTGATCTCTCAGGGAGCCAGGCATCTGTTACCCCCAGCCACCCACCCCCACCTTTGGACTTAGACCACTGAGCCTCCCCTCCCATCTCCCTTTCTCTCCAGGAATTTAGGAATCCAGGATGCCCTGACTCTGGAAGGGGCCGGTTGGACTCCTGACACCGAGGGGCAGGGTAATAAACACCAGCTGGTATAACCAAAGTCTGGTGGCACACCTTGCCCGTTCATCACTCCCCATCCCAACTCCCCTCTCCTCCCCCTTTCTCTCTCCTTACTTAGGTGGCTGATGGGCCCACCCTGGAGACACCAACTTTCACCAGCAGGTCACCTGGGCTGGTTTGTGGGGTTGGGATGCTGTAGGTGCTTCCTTCACTGACTGGCTCCGACGTGGACTCCTGGGACTCTCCCATCTGGATCAAAGAGTTTCTGGGCTGGTCTTCAAACAGGTTGTTGCTCCTTTGATGCTCTGAGAGCCCAGTGGAGAGTAGAGAGTGCAGGGGGCCCAGAAGGCAAGAAAGACTGGGTGTGCTTATCCAGGCGTGGCTGGACTGGTGACAATTAATCCCAGGCAAGTGCTGTACCCGGGCTGACACTTCTGGGGGCTGGAGGTAGAAGGAGCATTGGCAATAGAGTGAGGTGCAGGTACAAAGCCTTGATAAGGTGACAAGGGGATGACCACAGCTGCAGGTAGAGTGGGATTGGAAAGAGTGGGAAGGAGCCACCCTTGGGGAAGGGCCGTGGGTGTGAAGCTAGACAGGGCTGAATCCCCTCCAGAAGATCTGAGCCAATGATAGACTTGGTCGGGTTTATACAGTGATGCTGGAATATTAAGTACCCATTAAAGATCATATTTTTAAAGAATATCACATAGGAAAACACTCTTGACATATTGGAGATTATATGTAATCTCTAATGTTATCTGCAATTTGTAAGTAATACCTAAACATATGTTCATTGAGTATCTAAATATATATATAGCTAACATTATCCAGTACATAATGTATATATTAGTAATATCCAGTTTGTAAGAAATACGTGTGTGTAAAATACTCATATGTACATATACTATGATAATACCCAGTTTATAGAATTGGCTATGCCTCCTTCCACAGTCTAAAGGGAATCCTAGCAAAGAGAAAAAAAGAAAAGAAAGAAAGACTAAAGACAGCAAACATTTTAAATCATGGTGTCTTTTAAGATTTCGTAAATTTTGCACCTGAGTTTGCAACTAAAACCTCAAAACTTAAGGAGAGGCCAAATGGCCTGCCTTACAAATAGCGTCAACCCTTAGCCATCTTCTCAAGTCACTGAACTGAGCTGGAGCATGTGCTGCTTTGGTACAGAAGCTGATGCTGGTGCCAGGGCTGCCCACACGGGAGCTGGAAGGCATTTGCAGGGCAGGGTGACTGACTGCCCCTCTGGCTGGAGTCTGGGCAGTGGGCTGTGAGAGGGAACACACATTTCCCAACCCATAATTGGAAACTGGGTACCTGACAAAGAAAGGCTGTTCTAGTGAGAGAAGAAGCCTGGGGTTCATGGAATCATTTTAATCAGGACATCCCCAGAAGGGGGTACTGGGGGGATTGGACTAGACATGCAAAAGGGTGTTTTTATGTATAAGGTATATTAAAACCTTGAGACACCTCTGGGGAGTTCCAACTACATAGTGGGCAACGCAGCAGGAAGTGGCAAAGGCGATCAAGGTTGTCTTCCTGGAGGAGGTGAGATCTGAGAGGAGACACCAGTGATGAGTAAAAGTTATCTGGGTGAGGGAGGATGGGAAGGGGCAGAAGGAGGGGATGTTACGTGAGAAAGAAAACCCAGAAAGAGTTCTCTATGCATTTACTTTCATATGTATGAATACTTAAAATGTGTCATTTTCTTTATATGGATTTTTTTACATGATACAAATGGTATCATACGTTTGACATTCTGTGACTTTTCACCTACAAGTAGGTTTTGGAGACTTTATTATGTTCTTGCATACCTATATACCTTTCTTTTTTATTATAAAATATTATACATATTCACAAAAGTATATAAAAATGAAATGCTGTACTCAATGACTTATGATAAAGCAAATATCCTAACTATCCTAATCAGAAAAAGAACATCAGCTCTTCCAAACACCAACCCCTCCTGCCCCTCAGGTGGGAATCCCCACTCTTGACACTTAAGGTTGTCCCTTCTTTGTTTTTATTTATGGTTTCACCTCCATGTGTGACCCTAAACACTTTAGTTTTGCCCTTTTTTTTTTTTTTTTTTGGATTTTGACATAAACAGAATCCTATCACACATATTCTTTAGGATATATCTTCTTTGGCTGAATGTTAAGTTTTGGGGATTCATCCATGTTGTTAAGTGTAGCTGTAGCTCGCTTTTTTCCCCCTTTGCTATGTAGTATTCTTTTTAAATTTTTATTTATTTTTTAAAAAAGATTTTATTTATTTATTTGACGGACAGAGATCACAAGTAGGCAGAGAGAGGAGGGGAAGCAGCCTCCCTGCTGAGCAGAGAGCCCGATGTGGGGCTCGACCCCAGGATCCTGGGATCATGACCTGAGCTGAAGGCAGACGCTTTAACCCACTGAGCCACCCAGGCACCCTGCTGTATAGTATTCTTTCGTACTGGTTATATCACTGCGTGTGTGTGGGGTGTGTGTGTGTGTGTGTGTGTGTGTGTGTGTGTATTTGGACTTCCTGATGGTTTCCTTTTGGGGTTGTTGCAGACAGTGCTGTTAAGGAAATTCCCGTATGTACTTTGCTGCACATGCACACACGGTTTTGTTGCAATTATGCCTGGGACTGAAATTGCTGTTGGTGGGATAGGTATGCCTTCAATCTTAATAGAAAATGGCCAGCCCATCTCTCAAAAAAATAACTTTGTCAGTTTCCATCCCTACCAGCAGTGTGTAATATTCCCCATGGCTCCTCATTCTTGTCAATATTTGATATTCTTGGCCTTTTCGTTCTAGCCAGCCTGACTGGTATGGAGGAGTGACCCCTCAGTGCGGTTTTAATCACCATTTCTCTTCTGTTTAAATAGCTTGAACCCTTTCAGATGTTTATTGGCCATTTGGAGAACCACTTTACTGAAAGAACCACTTCTTTGCACTTTACATTTCCTGAGCATTTTTCTACTGGGTTATTTATACTTTTCTTACTAATTTGTAGGAGCTTTTTATAGATTCTGGATCTGAAAAAATACAAACCCTCTATCAGCTATATGTGTGGCAAATTTTTTCTACTCTGTGGCTTTTGACATTTTTAATGCTGCCTCTTGATGAACAGATGTCCTGAATTCTAATGTTTACCTATTGTTTCATTTATGGTTAGTGTTTTCTAAGTCCTGTTTCTGATATCTTTCCTAACCTATAGATCATGAAGATACTCGCTCCTATTAACCTCCTAGAAGCTTTATGAATATGCCTTTCTTTTTTAAATCTCATGAATTAATTTTTGTACAATGTGAGAGAATGATCAAATTTCATTGTTTTCATATGAAAATACAGTTGCACATGCTAATTATTTAACACTGTCATTTTCACAATACTCTTGGTTGACATGAAATATCTCTCCATTTATTTAAAACTTTTACTTCTCTTGGGGCACCTGGATGGCTCAGTGGGTTAAAGCCTCTGCCTTCAGCTCAGGTCATGATCCCAGGGTCCTAGGATCGAGCCCTGCATCGGGCTCTCTGCTCAGCCGGGAGCCTGCTTCCTCCTCTCTCTCTACCTGCCTCTCTGCCTACTTGTGACCTCTATCTGTCAAATAAATAAATAAAATCTTTAAAAAAATAAAAAATTTAAAAACTTTTACTTCTCTTAAAACAAAACTCTTTTTCTTTGTAATGAGCCTTTATAGGTTTTGGTATAGAAGTCTCATCTGTCTGTTGTTAGATTTATTCCTGAGCACTTGAAATATCTTAATGTTATTATAAATGTTACCTTAAATTTTTTTCATTACCTATTTATTTCTTGCTAGTATCTAGAAATGCTATTAATTCTATTCCATTAATTCTGGTACCAGCCACCTTGCTAAACTCACTTATTAGTCCTAAAAATGTATTTAGAGATTCTGTTTTACTTTTTTTTTTTTTTTTAATTTATTTATTTGTCAGAGAGAGGGAGAGAGAGAGAGAGCAAGCACAGGCAGACAGAGTAGCAGGCAGAGGCAGAGGGAGAAGCAGGCTCCCCGCCGAGCAAGGAGCCCGATGTGGGACTCGATCCCAGGACACTGGGATCATGACCTGAGCCGAAGGCAGCCGCTCAACCAACTGAGCCACCCAGGCGTCCCTCTGTTTTACTTTTTACATACACAATTGTATCTGTAAATAATGACATTTTTAATTCTTATTTTAATGATTTTAATTCATACTTTACGCTTGAAAAAATCTTGTTGCACTTCCTAGGACCTTGTACCAATTATCTGTTGCCACCAAAATGCTGCATTACAAGCCACCTCAAAATCCAGTGACTTAAAACAACAGGAATTTATTTTTATACCTCATGAGTCATTATTATACCTCAAAGCGCCATTAGGCTGGGTTCAACTAATATGTGAGGGAGTTGGCTGGCTGTTGACTGATCTAGGCTTGCTTGTGCTAGCCACTGGAGTGATTCAGCTCAGCTCGGATTTACGTGTCTCGTTTTCCAGCAAATTAGCCTAGATATATCCTCATGGGGTTAGCAAAAGTATAAGAGAGTGGGCAGCAGCAAGAAAGGTCTTTTGCAGCCTAGGCTCTGAATAGGCACAGCAACCCTGATTCAAGGGATAGGAAAGTAAATGATGGCCTCATTAGTGAGAGGAATTGCAGAATCACATCGCAAAGGGGATGGGAATAGGAAAAACTGAAGACTTGGAACAATGAATGCTATCAACCAACCTAAACTTTATTTTTTTAAAAGATTTTATTTATTTGTTTGACAGAGAGATCACAAGTAGGCAGAGAGGCAGGCAGAGAGAGAGGGGGAAGTGGGCTCCCTGCTGAGCAGAGAGCCCAATTAGAGACTCGATCCCAGGACCCTGAGACCATGACCTGAGCCGAAGGCAGAGGCTTAGCCCACTGAGCTACCCAGGCACCCCCAAACATAGGAACTTTAAAACTAATTGTTGCTGTAAATTTCTAGCTAAATTACATGTGGTCAGAAGTGTACTCTGTGCGACTGTGATTCTTTGAAATTGTTGAGATTTGTTTTATGGAAAATATGGTTGATTTTTTGGTAATTGTTTAGCATATTCTTTTTTTTTAAGATTTTATTTATTTGAGAGAGAGCACAAGCAGGAGTGAGGGGTAGTAGGAGAGGGAGAAGCAGACTCCCCACTGAGCAGGAAACCTAGTGCAGGGCTTAATCCCAGGACCCAGGATCACGACCTGAGCTGAAGGCAGCACTTAACCAGCTGAGCCATGTAGGTGCCCCATGTTTAGCCTGTTCTTAAAAATATGTATTCTGGGGGTGCCTGGGTGGCTTAGTGGGTTAAAGCCTCTGCCTTCGGCTCAGGTCATGATTCCAGGGTCCTGGGATCGAGCCCTACATCGGGCACTCTGCTCAGTGGGGAGCCTGCTTCCTCTTCTCCCTCTGCCTGCCTCTCTGCCTACTTGTGATCTCTGTCAAATAAATAAAATATTTTTTAAAATGTATTCTTCAGTTACTGAATATAGTTCTATGTGTGTGTGCATGTCCATGTATTTCATTAGGTCAAATCTACTAATTAAGTTGTTCAGATCTTCCATATCCTAAATGAATTTTTACTTCATATGTTATGCCTAAGATAAGTAGATTCTATCAATTTCCTAAATTTTGAGGTCATATTAGGAGATGCATAACATTTTAGAATTCATGTCTTCCCAGCAAATGGAACTTTTTATCATTATTAAATTTCCCTCTTTATGTCGGGAAACTTTACCTTAAATATTAAATACATGTTGATATATTTATAAATATTAAGTATATGTAAACATTAATATTATAATTTAATATGTAAAAACTATATATTAATATATTAGTAAAGCTATACAAGCTTTCTTTTGGGTAGAGTTTTTATGGAATACTATTTTTCATGTTCTTTACTTTTAACTATTCCAAAATCTGACATTTTATTTATTTTTTTTAAATTTCTTTTCAGCGTAACAGAATTCATAGTTTTTGCACCACACCCAGTGCTCCATGCAATGTGTGCCCTCCATAATACCCACCACCTGGCTCCCCCAATTTCCCACCCCCCCACTTCAAAACCCTCAGGTTGTTTTTCAGAATCCATAGTCTCTCATGGTTCATCTCCCCCTCCAATTTCCCTCAACTCCCTTCTCCTCTCCATCTCCCCATGTCCTCCATGTTATTTGTTACGCTCTGCAAATAAGTGAAACCATATGATAATTGACTCTCTCTACTTGACTTATTTCACTCAGCATAATCTCTTCCAGTCCCATCCATGTTGCTACAAAAGTTGGTTATTCATCCTTTCTGATGGAGGCATAATACTCCATAGTGTATATGGACCACATCTTCCTTATCCATTCATCCGTTGAAGGGCATCTCGGTTCTTTCCACAGTTTGGCGACCGTGGCCATTGCTGCTATAAATATTGGGGTACAGATAGCCCTTCTTTTCACCACATCTGTATCTTTGGGACTAATACCCAGTAGTGCAATTGCAGGGTCATAGGGAAGCTCTATTTTTAATTTCTTAAGGAATCTCCACACTGTTTTCCAGAGTGGCTGCACCAACTTACATTCCCACCAAGAGTGTAAGAGGGTTCCCCTTTCTCCACATCCTCTCCAACACACGTTGTTTCCTGTCTTGCTAATTTTGGCCATTCTAACTGGTGTGAGGTGGTATCTCAATGTGGTTTTAATTTGAATCTCCCTGATGGCTAGTGATGATGAACATTTTTTCATGTGTCTGATAGCCATTTGTATGTCTTTATTGGAGAAGTGTCTGTTCATATCTTTTGCCCATTTTTTGATATGATTATCTGTTTTGTGTGTGTTGAGTTTAAGAAGTTCTTTATAGATCCTGGATATCAACCTTTTGTCTGTACTGTCATTTGCAAATATCTTCTCCCATTCCGTGGGTTGCCTCTTTGTTTTGTTGACTGTTTCCTTTGCTGTGCAGAAGCTTTTGATCTTGATGAAGTCCCAAAAGTTCAATTTTGCTTTTGTTTCCTTTGCCTTTGGAGACATATCTTGAAAGAAGTTGCTGTGGCTGATATCAAAGAGGTTACTGCTTATGTTCTCCTCTAGGATTCTGATGGATTCCTGTCTCACGTTGAGGTCCTTTATCCATTTCGAGTTTATCTTTGTGTACGGTGTAAGAGAACGGTCAAGTTTCATTCTTCTACATATAGCTGTCCAATTTTCCCAGCACCATTTATTGAAGAGACTGTCTTTTTTCCCACTGTATATTTTTTACTGCTTTGTTGAAGATTATTTGACCATAGAGTTGAGGGTCCATATCTGGGCTCTCTACTCTGTTCCACTGGTCCATGTGTCTGTATATTTTTTTATTTTTTTAAGATTTTATTTATTATTTATTTGACAGAGATCACAAGTAGGCAAAGAGGCAGGCAGAGAGAGAGGGGGAAGCAGGCTCCCCACTGAGCAGAGAGCACAATACGGGACTTGATCCCAGGACCCCGAGATCACGACCTGAGCCAAAGGCAGTGCCTTAACCCACTGAGCCACCCAGGCGCCCTAAAATCTTACATTTTAGATGTCTCTTGTAACAGCATTTAGTCTGATTTTGGGTTTTTATTGAGTCTAAAAACTCTTTTAATTGGATCATTCAGTCCATTTACATTTAACACAAATCCTGATATGTCTAGGTTTAAATCTACCATTTAATGAGGTATTTTGTACCTGTCATATCTAGTCTATATTATTTTTTCTTCTCTTGAATTCTTCATGCATTCCTTGTTTTTATTAGTCTATTTTTTCTTTCCTATAGCTTAGAAATTATACTTTTTTGTTATTCTTTTTTTTAAAGATTTTATTTATTGGTTTTACAGATAGATCACAAGTAGGCAGAGAAGCGGGCAGAGAGAGAAGGGGAAGCAGGCTCCCCACTGAGCAGAGAGCCCAATAGGGGACTCGATCCCAAGACCCTGAGGTCAGAACCCGAGCTGAAGGCAGAGGCTTAACCCACTGAGCCACCCAGGTGCCCCAACATTTTTGTTATTCTTTTAAGGGTTCCCCTAGATAATAATTGTGCATACATTTTACCAGATAATGTTTATTGGTACTGTAAGTGAACTAAATGACAGTTTGTCCACCTGATGCTAAACAAGCCAATAAAAACTGGCACCAACATTTACTGGTGTGGTGCCACTCAGGAGAACCAGGAGCTAATGGTGAAAAGTCCCAAACTCCCCAATAGCTTGCAAGCAGGTTTTTTTTTAATTAACATATAAGGTATTGCTTGTTTTGGGGATACAGGTCTGTAATTCATCTTACACAATTCACAACATTCACCATAGCACATACCCTCCCCAGTGTCTATCACCCAGCCACCCCATCCCTCCAAACCCCTCCCCTCCAGGAACCCTCAGTTTGTTCCTAAAATTAAGAGTCTCTTTTGGTTTGTCTCCCTCTCTGGTTTTATCTTGTTTCAGTTTTCCCTGCCTTCTCCTATGATCCTGTCTTGTTTCTCAAATTCCTCATATCAGTGAGATCATATGATAATTATCTCTCTCTGATTGGCTTATTTCATTTTACATAATGGCCTCTAGTTCCATCCATTTTGTTGCAAATGGCAAGATTTTGGGGGTTTTGAAGGCTGCATAGTATTCCATTGTGTATATATACCACATCTTCTTTATCCATTCATCTGTTGATGAGTATCTGGGTTCTTTCCATAGTTTGGCTCTTGTGGACATTGCTGCTATGAACATTGGGGTCCATGTGCCCCTTTAGATCACTACATTTGTATCTTTAGGGTAAATACTCAGTAATGCAGTGGCTGGGTCGTAGGGTAGCTCTATTTTCAACTTTCTGAGGAACTTCCATGCTGCTTTCCAGAGTGGCTGCACCAGCTTGCCTTCCCACCAACAGTGTAGGAGGGTTTCCCTTTCTCCGCATCCTCACCAGCATCTGTCGATTCCTGACTTGTTAATTTTAGCCATTCTGACTGGTGTGAAGTGGGATCTCACTGTGGTTTTGATTTGTATTTCCCTGATGCCGAGTGATGTTGAGTACTTTTCATGTGTCTGTTGGCCATTTGGCTGTCATCTTTGCAGAAATATCTGTTCATGTCTTCTGCCCATTTCTTGATTGGATTATTCTTTGGGTGTTGAGTTTGATAAGTTCTTTATAGATTTCAGATACTAGGCCTTTATCTGATGTCATTGCAAGCAAGGGTTTTTAAAGGATGAAAATTCAGGTCTTGGATCATAATGATTAATTAAAGATTTGGTCAGCTCTATTCCCTTTCTTTTTTTTTTTTTTTTTAAGATTTTATGTATTGGGGCACCTGGGTGGCTCAGTGAATTAAAGCCTCTGTCTTTGGCTCAGGTCATGATTGCAGGGTCCTGGGATCGAACCCCACATTGTGCTCTCTGATCTGCGGAAAGCCTGCTTCCCCTGCTCTCTCTGATTGCCTCTCTGACTGCTTGTGATCTCTGCCTTTCAAATAAATAGATAACATCTTTTTTAAAAAAGGGATCTTTTAAAAAAAAGATGTTATCTATTTATTTGACAGAGAGATTGAGAGAGAGCACAAGTAGGCAGAGCAGGAGGGAGAGGGAGAAGCAGGCTTTCTGCTGAGCAGGGAGCCCGATGTGGGGCTCAATCCCAGGACCCCAGGGATCATGACCTGAGCTGAAGGCAGATGTTTAACCGACTGAGCCACCCGGGTGCCCCTCTATTCCCTTCCTTGACTATCCCGTCCCTCTGGCATGTTCCTGTCTGGTTTCAGTGTAAAGCTGTTGTGCCGAGGTTGCTCTGCTTTAGGGCCCCGGAACTGGAAACCACTCTGGGCAGACTGCACTAGTGACATCATCTCTAGAGTACAAAGACAGAAGTTCTACATCCTGTGGTTACTGCTAAGCTGCAAATTATTGTATTTTCTTGCAAACACCACCCGTGAGATTTGTCATTTCGGGCAGAACAGTATCCCGCAGACTTTTTAAGAGATAACTTGATGGTATTTCCTGAGACAACTTTACAAGTTCCTTCAACAGTAGCTAAGGGTAAAACCAAGTAAGATGTTACTGTTCGTGTTCCTGTGCAGTCTCCATTTTATCCACAGACTTACGTTTTCATTACTGTCGATTCCTTTCTGCATGTCTAACCTTCCATCTGGGAAAATGTCCCCTCTTACAGAGGAATCCACTGTAGTATTTCCTGTGGCACAGGGCTTCTGATGACAATACTCTGTCTTTATTGCGTCTTCATTTGTAGGACCCATGAATTTCCAGCCAGTTGCTCTGTTGTTTTTGACAATGGTCTGATGCACAAATTGTTCCACAATCTGATGCAATTAAATTCGGTCTACTTTCTAGGAGTAGTTTTTGAACTCAATGTTTGAGGTTTGTTCTGACCCCAGAAGGGATCTTCTTACCTGTCTCTTTTCTTTGTTCCGTCTCGTATGTAACCATTTATCTTGTGTCTTCATGAAGTTTACCTTATACCTTCATGAAGTTACCAGCCTCCTCCCAATTGCTACTACCAAAACTTCCACTGATTTTGAGCGTGCCCTTAGGCTTCAACTTCCTCAGACTCTGCTTCAAATAAAGTTAGTTCTTCTGGGGAACATTTCTGGGCTCATGTGTTCCAAAGGCCTGTCTCTCTCCCATGGACAAGATCTTCTGAGCTGGATTGGAACAGTGGCCTGCTTCTTTCTGAGTGCTTTTGGAGCAGGATGCTATGTGGAGCATTAATCTCTGGTCTTATGACTTGCCCCTCTTACCATATAACCTCCACCTCACCAATGAGCCGGGATCAGGGGAGACCAAGGCCCCCATATTCCCAGTTATGTCATGCCAGAAATGAGGGCAGAGTGGAAAAAAAGGCGCTCCTGACCTTTACTTATACCAGACTTGCCTGAAATTTAGTGTCTGCAACACGTCGCCAAAAAGAAATGCGAAATGCTGGTGGTCTGCCCTTTCTGGGAAAACGCCGTAGCCTCTGAGTGTGATCTGGGGAGAGGGGGAACCCTGTGGAGTTTCCACAGCACTAGGCCAGGAGGGAGGAGAGGGGGAGCAGGCTGTGTGGGTCCAGTGCCACCCGACTCTTCACTGTTCTTAGTGAATTTTACCAGATTTTCCTGAATAAATGTTTCTTCATTGGCTACATGCCCTTAGGACAATTTCCAAAGACCTTAAATGTTTTCTTTGCCATGGTCACAGAGGCATAGTTCCACAGAGCCTTTATGCTGCCTTTCCTGAAATGGAACCCCAAGGAAGCTTTTGAATTCTACCAACCCTTAGACCCCACCTTAGATCTACTGAATCAGTCTGGAAGAGTGAGGCTGGCAGATTGAAAGGCAGGAGTCTGTGTGTTTTGAGGTTTTGTGGTTATGACAGGTTTGAGAACTGCTGGCCCAGAGCCCTGTGTGCTTTAGCTGGGCCAAATAGACCAGAAAGAGAAAGGAGGGCACCTGGGTGGCTCAGTGGGTTAAGCCTCTGCCTTTAGCTCAGGACCCTGGGATCGAGCCCCACACCAGGCTCTCTGCTCAGCAGGGAGCCTGCTTCCCCCCCACCTCTGCCTGCCTTTCTGCCTACTTGTGATCTTTCTCTGTCAAATAAATAAATAAAATCTTAAAAAAAAAAAAAAAGAAAGAAAGAGAAAGGAAAGGAACCTGAGTGTTGGAATGTTTTCTGTGTCCTTGGCTCTCCTGTTATGTCATTCTTAATCCTATCAGTTGGGGGCTGATGGGGCTGATGTTAAGCTGATACTCCAGTGGTTATGTCTGGCCTTCCTCCTGATTGGTGCTCACACTGTAACAGTTATTAAATATTTTGAAATTCATCTATTTGTTAGATGAGGAAAAAAAATAACTAACCTGAGTCTCAGAGATGAAGTTATTTGTTCAACCAGTAAGAAGGACCAAGAATTAAATTCTGGCCCTTTGTTTGCTCTAAAACCCTGCTGTCCTGAACTTTTACAGGCTGGTCTCTGAGACATAGACCTTGAAGTCTGCTCTTCTTGGTGACCCCAAGATTCCCTCAGGAGTTAGCTGGCCTGTAAGAAGAAAGTCATGGAGTCCATTGAACTATCAGAAAGAAAGACTTCCACACAACCCAGAAATTCCTCACTTCCGTCCTGGAAGCTCACAGCCAGGGAGATTCTGGCCACCAAGACCCAAAACTACTTTGCTCAGACGAAACGAACCAAGAACATCTTGATGCAGGTGGCCTTCTCCATTGGGCTGGGCAGCATATGGCGTTTCCCCTACCTGTGTCATCGGAATGGAGGAGGTGAGGCCAGGGGCCTGGATCCTGAGTTTCAGGAAGGAGTGTTAAGGCTTGGAGCCTTAACTCCTGGGTCCTGGGGGAGGAGAGAGTTCTAAGGGATGAAGAGGAGGGGGGCCGGGACTCCTGGCTGCCTGAGCACAGCCCCTGGCTCCCTTCTTCAGGCAACTTTATCCTGATGTACTTCTTCATGCTCTTCTTGCTCGGGATTCCCCTCTTGTACATGGAGATGATCATGGGGCATTGGCTGCGTGTGGACAACATCCGGGTCTGGAAGCAGCTCGTCCCCTGGCTGGGCGGCATAGGATACGCTAGCATATTGGTGAATGAGGGGCCCAGCCAAGAGGCATCCCCACTCAGCCCTTGTGTCCAGCTCCCCCGTCTCTGTCCATCCTGTCCCTCAGGCCCACCGTGTCCACCCCTAGGTGTGCATCTTGGTAAGCTTGTATCACAGTGTCATCATCACCTGGAGCATCTCCTACCTGGGCAACTCCTTCGATAACTCCCTGCCCTGGAACCAGTGCCCCCTGGTGAAGACCATCAATGTCACTGGTGAGGAGAGGGAGAGAAAAGGCGGGCAGGGCCACGGGAGGCAAGGGCACCAAGGAGCAAGAGATGGGGAATGAGAGCCCAAGGGGAGGGAGCAAAGAGCAGGGGCAAGACACTGACTGAGTTGGTGCCTAAGCGCCTGCGTGCTCCCCAGACCTCTCTTGCCTTCGGACGGTGTCCCACCAGTACTTCTGGTACCGCAGCACCCTGAGTGCCTCAGGCCATATTGAGGAAGGGGTCGAGGCCCTCGTCCTGCAGCTCACCCTGGGCATCTTTGCAGCCTGGTGCGTCCTCTTCTTAATCATGATCACAGGGCTAAAGACCTCAATGCTGGTGAGCCACCCTGACCGCGGACTCCTCTACCCCTTCACATTCGCAAATCCAAGTATCCGCCTTCCTGCCCCGACACTGTCCAACTCTTTCCTGTTGACCCCTCTTCTCTAATGCCTGTGATCCTCCCCCACTCCTAGAGGATGGGCTCCGCCACCCAGGTCCTGAGGAAGGTGCCGTACTCTCCCCAGGCTGTGGCAGCCACCGGTCGTCTCACAAAGAACTACTTCCCTCTGGCCCGTGGCCGAACGGCACTTTGTACTGACCCAGCTCACTCCTCACCATCCCACACCCCCAAGGCATAGCAGTGGGCACCTTCCAGAGCTGACCGCAGCCTCTCCCTGTGAGCCTTGCATCCTGCACCTGCCTGCACATTGATGGTGTCTGTTAGTCCCTGAAAGAGCCGACTGCCACTGGCTCCTGTCCAGAATTTCCCATTTATTTTCTTCCAATCCATACTTCCAGCCCGCGCTCCTGGCACCTGCAACATATTCTCCTTACATGGAAAATTCATTTCAGTGTGTGTGTCACGTCCTTTTGGTTAGCTTTACCTGCAGCTTCTGGCCCCTGCATCTATTCACACAGTCACCCTATGCGTCCTGTGTATCCGTGTTACTTCCTCCCCAAATCTCTGCTCAGCTGGGGTTCCTCCCCCTTCACCTACGATGCTGTTTCATGTGGCCCTAACTCAGGCACAGACCATAAACCCAGGCCAATGAGTGAATGACGTCCAGCCGCCCCACCACTCAAAACCATTCTTACTCGGGGTCTCATCCCTCACTTCGGAGCAGCTCATTGGCGGATGTTCCCCCCAACAACACTGTTGCCTCCCTAGAATAATCCTCCTACAGCTCCCTCCTGTTCCACCAGACCACCTTAAGCCAGCTCATCCCCATCTCTCCTCCTGCTGACCTGTGTTCCCTGTTAGTCCTTGCCCCTGAACTGCCCCATCCCCACTTCTCCTGACTTCTGTTTTCTGTCCTGACCCACCTGCCCAGATCCTGGTTTTCACGGTGTTCCTTCCCTGCATCATCCTCCTCTGCTTCCTCATCCAAAGTCTGTTCTTGGAGGGTGCCGTTGCCAGCCTCAGACGTATGGTGACCACAGAGGTAAGGCTGGGGTCTCCAAACGCTGTGCCTCCCCTAACTCCCCAGTCCTTCAGTGACTCTCCTTCTCTGACATCTTCCTTTCTGCCCCCAGCCTGTTCCTCATCCCTCTTCCAGTTCATCAGTGGGTCCACTCTGAAGCTCACCCCCAAACGTCTCTCTCTCTCTCTTATCCCCATCCACAGCTCTCAGCCTGGGCCTCACTGGACCTGTGGCGTCAGGCAGGAGGCCATGTGCTCTATTCCTTGGGCCTGGGCCTGGGCACCACCATCAACTTCTCCTCCTACAAGGCTGGAGAAGACAACTATATCCAGGTGGCCTCCTTGATGGCCCTGGTCAATCTGGGGACTTCATTGCTGGTCACATCCATCATCTTTATTGTGCTGGGGTTCTGGGCCACCACCAGTGGCCCCATCTGTGTTGAAAAGTGAGTAATTACAGCCTTGTAGGTCCAACAGGGGGTCTCCTTCCCTTAGCGATCCCCCAGCTTCATGGGCCTTCAGACTCAGACCTCTCCAATAATAATGGTAATGACAACAATCATAATAGTTGTAATAATAACATATTCTCAGAGAAAACTGGCAAATTATAATATTCCAATAGCCAGCACTTTATAGGTAAGAAAACAGTTCCAGAGACAAGACTGTCTGAAGGCTTCCATAAATTGTAAATGGTGTAAAGAAGATTTCAAAATCAATTATTTAACTCACAAAGGAGGTTGTTACAGAATTCTGAGCCACAATCAGTGGTTAAGATACTGGTCTAAGCTGCATGTTGGACTCATTTGGGGAGCCTTAGAAAACACTTATACACCTGAGTCTCACTTCCAGAGATTCTGATTTACTTGATCTGGGGTGCATTCAGGCACCGGGATTTTTTTTAAATCTCTAAGGTGGAGTTTCTCTTCCAGTTAGGATGTTGAAGACTGCAAAAGTCCATGCTTCCTTGATACAGCAATGTTAAAAATGGAAAAGAAAAAAAAAAAAAACACCCTGTAACTTTACTGAAGAGCAGTGGACACAAAGGAAATTTAATGAACTAAATACTGGAGAGTGATGAGTTCATCATAAGTGAGCAAAGAGCCATGAATGCCTTTATACCTGGGGGTAAACACCTGACCTGGGGGCACATGGCTGGAGGCACAGGCCTGTCGTGGATGGAGAGACTTTGCACAGATAAGAAATCAGGCAAGCATTTTATCACGGTATGCACTGTCAGTAGTTCTTGGAATCACAACGAGCCCCCAACAAATAAATTGCTCGGCCCAATGGTTTTCCTCTCTGTACCTAGGAATTGTTTTGGAGAAGTGACAGAAGCTGCAACAGAGACAGGGCTAGCAAGCAGATGAGCTATCCATGGTCTGTCTCATGGTGCTCAGATCTGTGGGCCCACTGGAGCTGAATGCATAGATAAACCAAAAACATCTACAGCTAACAATCCAGCCCACTCTAATCCAAATAATGACAACATCAAAGAAATTAGTCCTCGCCAGGAGGAGGGGGTCATGCAGAAATGTGGAGGGATGGCTTGAGGGAAAAGTGAGACCTCCTTGATCCCATTTGAAGGCAGAGAAAAAACTCAGCTAATTAAAACTGGCCCCCCC
Source organism: Mellivora capensis (assembly GCA_004024625.1). Lineage (NCBI taxonomy): Eukaryota > Metazoa > Chordata > Mammalia > Carnivora > Mustelidae > Mellivora > Mellivora capensis. The sequence continues at coordinate 20,965 of PISX010003050.1, forward strand.
CCCAGCTCGCCTCAGTACTTAGAAAACTCTAAATAAATAGTCCTCATCTAGCTGCCTCCTGGAATAAAAGGCTTAAATGTATTGAAACTACACAAAATAAAAGAAATAACATGTTGTTCTCTACGCAGTGTCCAACATGGAATTAAAACCCTTAAGACATTCTAAAACCGAGGAAAATACAATCCATAGCCAAGAGAAAAAAGAAGACCCAAGGACCATACAGACATTAGAATCAGCAGACAAGAACATTAAAACAGCCATTATAAATATGTTAAGGAATTTAAGAGAAAAGATTAATACAATGGAAGCCATGGAGATAGTTTAGGGAAGATACAGAAAATCTAGAAAAGGACCACATGGAAAATCTAGAAGTAAAAAGTGGACGAAGACAAGGTTTCACTGGATGTATTTAGTTTAGATTGGAACCAACAGAATAAAGGATCAGTTAATTTGAGGACCAGGTTAATAGAAGTTCTACAAAGTGAAGGACAGAAAGGACAAGAAGAATGAGAAAAACTGAAGAACCCCAGTGATCTAGAGGACTAATAGATGTATAATTGGAGATGCAGGAGGTGAGGAGAGGAGAGAGAATTAGGGCAGGAAATCTTGAGCTTTATTTGCAATGGCCACAACTCCAGGCAACCCAAATGTCTGTCAGGAGATGAGCAGATAACAAACCTTAGTACATTCATCCAATGAATGGAGTACTATCTACAAATAAAAATGAATTGTTGATGCACGCACCAACATGGATGAATGTCAGATGTTATACTGAGTGTAACAAGCCAGACAGAAAAGAGTACACACTGTATGAATCTATATGAAATCTAGGAGTAGGCAAAATGAATGTGCAGTGATGGAAATCCGTAGTGGCCTCTGGAATGGAGCGAATGCCCTGGAAAGGGGCCCAAAGTAATTCTGTGGAGTGATGGAAATACTCTATATCTGGATTGGGTGACTTTCAATACTCACTGAAGTGAATATTTAATATTTGTGCTTTTTATTGTCTCTGATATAGCTCAATAAGAACTGAGTTGGTTTTTTAAAAAGCTTCTGGTTGATTCCAGTGAGAACCGTTACCTCCTCAGGCAGCACTGTCCAGTAGAACTCTTTGTGATGCCAGAAACTTCTTATACCTGCACTATCCAGTGTCATAGACACCAGCCACAAGTAGCCATAGCACTCGAAATGTGGTGAACGTGGCCAAAAAATGCAAATGCAACCAAAGACCTGAATTTTTCAATTTATATCATTTTTTAAATTTTTATCTATCCATTTGAGAGAGACCACAAGCTGGGGAGAGAGGTAGAGGAAGAAGCAGACACCCTGCCACGCAGGGAGCCTGATGCAGTGGTCAATCCCAGGATCCTGGGATCATGACCTGAGCTGACAGCATATGCTTAACTGGTGAGCCACCCAGGTGCCCTAATTTTTATCATCTCTATTAGCTTTAGATGCATGTCCGTATGTGCCTAGTGGCTATCATGTTAGTGAGGCCCTAGAAGAACTGCCACATGAGCCCCTCGCCCTTCATTATATTGAGCTTGTCAAACTGCAGTGGGTATTATGAATTAGTATTAGATCAGTCAGTAAGTCTGGGTTGAACCCAAGATTCTACATTTCTTTTTTTCTTTTTTGAAGATTTTTAAAATTGATTTGACAGAGAGAGACACACAGAGAGGGAACACAGGCAGAGGGAATGGGAGAGGGAGAAGTGGGCTTCCTGTTGAGCAGGGAGCCCAATGTGGGGCTCGATCCCAGAACCCTGGGATCATGACCTGAGCCACAGGCAGCCACTTAATGACTGAGCCACCCAGGTACCCCAAGATTCTGCATTTCTAACAAGTTCCCAGGTGATGCTGCCCCTCCACAGAGCTTCTACTTAGAGTAGCAAGGCTATAGGTTACTCTCTCTTTAGGTAAGGAAGGTGGAGGTATGCTTTATTAGTGTTTTCTAATCAGGAGAACAGAGGACAGCTGAGGATCTGTTAGCATTTCCTTAAATTAAGCAAGCACAGTATTTATGGCCCAGTGATCCCCATTCCCAAGTGTGTATCCTAGAGAAGTCCTTACACAAACCCTGCTAATGGATGGTTATTGTGGCAGTTTGTCATCCCAGGGAGTGGGGCCATTATTTGGGGAATAGAGTATAAAATGCGGGTTGCAAATGCAGCAGAAGGCAGCAGTCAGGAACAACAAACCAGACATACACTCAGCAATATAGAGATATTTCCAGAAAAACTGAGGGAAGTAAAGTAAGAAACAGAAAACCAAACACAATGACACTCAAGTGATGACACACAAAACACACATTTTTGGGGGCTCAAGCAGGTGAGCATCTGCCTTCGGCTCAGGTCATGAGCCCGGGGTCCTGAGATCGAGTCCCTGCATTAGGCTCCCTACTCAGCAGGGAACCTGCTTCTCCGTCGGCCACACCCCCTCCTTGTGTTCTCTCTCTCTCTCTCTCTCTCTGTCATATAAGTAAATAAAATCTTTTTTTTAAAAACCCATATATTTCTTTTTTTTTAAAGATTTTATTTATTTATTTGACAGAGAGAGAACCCAAGTAGGCAGAGAGGCAGGCAGAGAGAGAGGAGGAAGCAGGCTCCCTGCTGAGCAGAGAGCCCGATGCGGGGCTCCATCCCAGGACCCTGAGATCATGACCCGAGCCGAAGGCAGGGGCTTAACCCACTGAGCCACCCAGGTGCCCTTTATATTTCTTTTTTTTTTTTTACAAAGAAATATCCATATTTAATGTTTTTAGTCAAACACATGAGAGTAGCTGAAGGCATGAAAGAAAGAGTGAAATTCAGACTTGGAGGGAAAAGTTTAAACAGACTTTTCTCTGCTGGTTGAGGAGAACGATTGTGAGTGGGTTTGATTATTGCAGCACTCCAAACCTGAGGTCCAAAAAGAGAGATTCTGAGTGTATTCATTCCTAGGGCTATCATCACAAAGTCCCACAGACCAAATCTGTTTTGGTGGAGAATCTGTCCCATGCCTCTTCTGGTGCTTTGCTGGCAATCTGGTGTTCCTTGGCTTGTAGGTGTCTGCTTTCATCCTCACATGGGCTTCTCCCTGTGTGTTTGTGCCTGACTTTCCCCCTTTTTATGAGTGCACTAGTCATATTGGATCCAGGGCCACCCAGGATGATCTCATCTTTAATTACCTCTGTAACAACCTATTTCCAAATAATTTCACATTTTCATGTAGCGCTGGTGGGATGGAGGGGGGGTTTTAGGACTTGAACATAAGAATGTAGCTGGGGCAGGGGAACAGTTTTAAACCTGTAACACTGAGGAATCTTAGCTACTACAGAAGGGGCTTCTGTCCCTTAGGCGGACAATCAGGGCAGTTCACCCCACATCCACGTGGTGAGCTTCCAGACCCATGTTAACCAGCTGAGCTCACCTCGGGCCACTCGCTTTCCTCTCCAGTCCCCAGCTGCCTCGGTTTGTGCAGAGCAGGGGGGGCCAGCCTGGTCACCATCTTTCCTGGCCTCTGCTGCTTTTCAGGAGCGTCTCAAAGCTGATGAAACTGATAAAAATGGGCGTCCTGCCTCAGGATGCCAAGCCCCCAGAGGACATCCTGCTCCTGCCCCCCTTGGACTACCTGGAGTGGGTCAGCCACCTCCCTCAGCACCTCCAGAACCAGATCATCCGCTTCTCCCCATCCTGCAGCATCAAGACGCAGAAGGGAAAGGTGTGTTTGCAGGGGCAGGAGGGTGCTTCCCCACGTGCCCTTCCCCAGTGCCCTCTGGGGGCCACCCCATGCATCGTCGGAGGCCGGCAACAGAGTCATGTCTCCACAGCCACTGCGTATGTACCAGGGTCTTTGCTAAGTGGTCACTTGACTTTAATTCTCACATCAACCCTAGGATCCCAGTCTGTTAGAGGAGGAGACTGAGGCCCTGGGAGGTAAAACTCACACAGCCCAGCAAACACTCAGCATTCTGCCATCCGCCCACCCATCTAGGTGTCTTTCCGCTGCCCGACACAGACATTGCTAATCGATCACTGCACCATTCCCCTCATCCAGACCCACCCACTGCCTGAGAGCCCTTCTCCCCCACAGTTCATGGAGGGCCCCGGCCTGGCATTCACAGCCTTCTCCCAAGCCGTCTCCTTGTTCCCTGGTGCCTCTTTCTGGGCCATCCTGTTCTTCTTGACCCTGGTCATCACAGGGCTGAACACCTTGATAAGGATCGTGGAAAGCATTACTTATCCCCTCCAGAACTCCATCTCCATCTTCAGGAGGTATCCCAAGCTGCTGTCAGGTACTATGGATTCTCACCCTTCTCCCCAGGCCATCCCAATCTCCTGGGCTCATTTTGACCCCTGGCCCACCCCTGCACATAGACCTCAGTGTGGCCAAACCTGCCTTTGCCACAGTGTTTGTCTGCTTGGGAGGTTTTCTGGGCAGCCTCGTCTTCACCAGTCACGCTGGCAGCTACATAATGTCCTTGTTTGATGACTGCCTGGTCCCGCTGACCCTCATCATCACTGTGGCCTTCCAGAATGTGGCCCTGGCCTGGATCTATGGAGCTAGGAGGTGATGTCCTGGGGTCTACCCAGCCAGGGGCCGATCCCAGGTCTCTGAGGATGGGGCGGGGGGGGGGGGGCATGATCTACTCTGTCTGTCTGTCCCATAGCAAGGGGGGGCTAGCTAATAGCATGGGGTGCAGGAGGGAGTGATCTGAGGGCAACCAGGTGGGTCCTGACATAAACAGGAGTCAGAAAGCAGGAGACTCAATTTCCCCTACCATGGGCGACATGGGATAGTCTGAAGGCAGAGGGCTGGAGCCTGGCACTTGGATCAGGGGGCTCCCATGAGGAGACCAGATCCAGGGCCCAGCCTCAGGGAGGGCCCAGCAGGACTTGGTAGCCCCTATGAGTTGAGAACTGGTGAGAGAACCAGAGGTCTGGCAGACCCACCCTCCCAAGAGCTCTAGGCCCTGGTGGCCAGAGGAGGGCTCCTTCTAGACATCTGTGCCCATTGCCCCCACCCCAGGGTCAGGGAAGAAATATTCGGTGATCTGGGCCGCCTGCTGTGGTCCTTCCTCACTGTCCTGTGGTGCTATGTGACCCTGCCTGGGCTGCTGGCCCTGACCACCATCAGCCTCATGCAGCTCTACCAGACGGAACCCCCCTACTACACTGCCTGGAACAGCAGTATGGTGAGATCCCCCTCCCTGGCCTCCTGCCCCCATTCTGGGCACCCCTCCTCTGATCTCCCATTCCACAGGACCCTAGGTCTGGGCTCCTTCCGTCCCCAAGGACCCTTTAGCCAGCTTCCCAGCCCCAGGGAACCTGATATCCAGCATCACATGGATTGAAATCCCCTAACGGCCCCCTCCTCCTCCACCCCACTCCCTTCTCTCTGCCTGCAGAGCCAGGAGGTGAAACAGCCCTACCCACAGGGCACCCTGAGCTGGGTCACCTTCCTCAGCATCCTCGCCTTCCTGCCGATCCCCATCTACCCACTTCAACACTGGTGGTACCTCCAGGACCACATTGTTTCTGACCCCTTTGAAAAGCTACAGTCCAAAAAGATGCCCTTTGTGCTCCCCAAGCCCTGGCCTAAGCACAGCATGAAGTCCCAGGAGGGAAACAAAGACAGCTCCTCCAAGAGGCGCAGCATGTCCTTGACTAGGAGCCTGAACCTGAACTCGTGGCGGTTCAGCTTGCCCTTGAGCAGCCAGAGCTCCTCCTGGTTCAGCCTGCCTGTCGTGAACTCCCTGGCATCCACACCGTCCCTGAGGAGTTTCAGCCTTCCAGTTTCGAGGCAGGTGAGCCCAGCCTTAACACCCATAGACAACAGTGACCAGCACGTGAAGACCAAAGATGAAAACCAGCACGGGAACTCTGTTCAGTAACTGGTGACACCACCCATCTTTCCAAGGCAGCGATTCTGTCCAACAACTGGCGGCATGAGTGCCCGTCTTACTACAGAAATAATTGGTTCTGCCAGAAAGGAGGGGGAGGGGTACATGGGAATCGTGCCCATCAACCACTCATTCGGCCTTGGGAAGAAATAGACAACTCGGGAGCTCTTTCCTCTCCTGGAATAATACCAGTTCTGCTAAGTGGAACATTCTGCTCTGGGATCGGAGAATTCAGACCAAGAAGTCAACTCAGCCGTTCACAGGCCTGGACCTAATTCTTCCTTTCTCCCTGTGAGTAGGGAGTACCGTGTTGGCACAGTGCGGATGGGCTTCATGGCACTTGCCAGGACCCAGCCTTTCCGGTTATCATGGAGACAGTGTTCCCTCCAATCCCCAAACTCCACCGCCAAACTGGATCTCGGGGGGGGGGGGGGCTGATTTCTCCAGGGCTACCCTCTCAGAGTGGGCTGGGATAATAATGCTAAGTCAATAAATCGATCCGCTGAGACCCCATGCACAGGCTGTGGGCACCGTGTTCTTCCTGTCAGCCTCCTCCTACCCATATACCCTCCAAATCAGCAACCTCTGGTGAACTGAGTGTCCGGTCTGGTGACTCCAATCTCCTTCTCCCTTTGGGATGCAGTTTATGGAGTTTCTATGTTCCTCCTTGTTCTGGAGTTGAGACAAACCATTGGGGAACTTTGCAGCAATCTGTATACTCAATCCAGAAAGTGTGTTAACCCTTAAATCTAACGTGGTTCGGGGACCATACTAAATATGTCCCATTGTTATCATCTCACTTCTCCTGCCAAAAGGGGAGCGTGCCTGGAGCTGCATCAGGCAGGTGGGTCCCCTCTAGCTATCATGGTTCATTCTGACTTGGGGTAGAGTCGCTCACCCACTTGGGCATCGGGAGGTAGGTCACGTGGTTTCTGTGGGCTCGGGACCAAGGAGTCTTAGAGAACTTAGAGCTTCCGAGGGTTGTCTGCGGGAATAGGTAACACTACCCTGCCTCTTCAAACACCAAATGGAGTTAAGGCAGCTCAGGAGGTGGAGGCACCTTCTAGAAGCCACACCTCTTTGCATCTTCCTGGGTAACCCCCCACCCCCAAACCATGACCTTGAGAACCAATGCCCGCTCCCATCACCACCCACTCTGGCTCCAAATCACCTCCCAAATTTCTGCCTGCCTATTCACACCTTGTATTTACCTCAGAGGTCTCTAAACATTGCTTGTCACACTCCCTTATCGGTGACAAGTTTTTGAGAAAACATTCCCAACATGTGTAGAAAATCTACTCGTGAACGACTGTCGTTCTACATCATCTCGGTAAAGCTTAATTCGTTCTGCTCATTTCCGTTAAAAAAGTAGCTGTAAGTAGAAATTGTTTCTTCCTGCATCCCCAGTGTAATGGCTTCTACAACCCGATCCGGAGAGCCCCGAAAAGGTCACAGGCAGAAGCTTGCAGGCCCTTCGCGTGTCTGAGACTCGCACCTCCTGGCTTCCTGCCTCCACCTTACCCTCCAGGGACGCTGGGTCTGGGATGACGCGGCTCGGAAAGCAGCTGCGGGGAGAGGGCCCGGGCTCCCCTCCCTCACCTCTGCGTCGCTTCCCCTCTCAGAGGCAGGACGGGCGCCGCCGCGAACCAGGTACGCCAAGAGTCTGGCGGGGTGAGCCGCGGACCGGTGGAGATGATGTGTCTTGAGCCATGCAGGGCTCTAGCTCTAAGGTCGTTGTTTTTGTGTGAGGTTGGAGGGGTGGGGAGTCCTGGCATGCACGACACTGTCCCAGGGGCTGCAAGACGCCCCCTTTTCTTGGTTAACCTTAGACAAGGCACAGACAGGCCCTTTGCTGGGCTCCTTCAGCCGCCAGGGAGTGGGTACGGCAGGAGGCTCGGGGAGGGAGAGAAGGGCCCTGAGATAACCAGTCCGCGACTAAGGTGGAAACAGAGTGGAGGTCCTCTGGCTCCCAGTCTGCGATCCTCTTCTTTCTCGTTTCTGTACCAGGTTAACCACTTCTTGGCCCCTGTGGCTACGGTGCTGGCGTGTGACCTCCGTTCCCCAATCGGAGGCGCCTCCACACGCTTGGAGAGGAAAACGAGGACATGTGAGGTGACCTCTGTGTGGGGGGAGGTTGGTAGTCTTGGCGTGTGTGGAGTGGAAGCCTCTGGCCCCCCGGCGATGGGTCTTGCGGCACGCGTGGGGGTGTTGCTGCTGACCTTGGCCGGCCCGGGTAGCTGCGGCTTAGACCGGAGTCGGCGGACTTTCCTGTAAGGGGCCAGATGATGTCCTTGGCTTTGCAGGACACATGGTCTCTCTCTTTCTATTCTTTGCTATTTGTTTTTTATAGCCCTTTGAAGATGTGGAAGTCATTCTTAGCCCAAGGGCCAGAGGATCCCGCGGGCTGCGGTCTGCCGACACCCGGTCGGGGGCCGGCGGCTGAGGCAGAGTTCAGCCTGGACTCCCCAGTCGGCCGACCTCGGGCCAGGCTGCCACCCAGGCAGTCCAGCAGAAAGGGTGACCCAAGAATTGCCAGGGACCCGAATCCTTAGTTTTCAAAATAAGTCTTTGTAATTCCCTCCCGCCTCGGCCTCAGTCATTATCCAGGAGAGCCTGGAGCGGATGAAGCTCTGGGAACACCCACCCTCGCTGAGCGAGCCTCCTGCCCGAGGGGCGTGGACCAGGATGTGAGCAAGGTTGTCAGAAAGAGTCAGAAACAGTTAGAAATGTATTCTAAGTAATTTTTGAGGAACTGACAGTCGATAATACCAGATGCGTGTGGAGAGTAGGGAAAACAGAAATTCCCTAAACTTCAGTCTGTCTTCCAGGGTTGGCCTTGGGGCTGGGTGGCGGCCGCAGCCCAGTGGATACCACCAGCCTTTAACTTTGCCCAAACAGCGAACTAGGCCGTCGTTTAGGGGAACCTTTGTAAATGGAGGGGCCCCCCCGGAGCCGGTGGCGGGGACAGTTCCTTCTGGCGGGCTCCTGCCACTTTCAATTCCAAAACACGCAAGGACCAGGGCCGCTCTGCTCTCGAATCTGCCATTTACATTTAACCATTTCAGACCTTACCGGTTGTCAAGTTCAGGTTAACGGACCCTAAAAGGAAGAGGTAAGGCTAGAGAGTTAGGAGACCTCCGCGTGCGGGGCCTCCTCTCTGAAGAGGAGATCAACCGCGGCCTTTCCGCAAAAGCGGCGTTCAGGCTGTGTCGGCAGGTGGCGCTGTGGCACTGGGCACGGGCCTCCCTGCGTCCGGCGGCGGCCACCAAGTCAGGAAAACTTCTTTCTCCTTTTGGGAACCTGTTGTTTCTTTACACTGTTCTAGAGAGGCTCACACGTGCTCCAGTCTCTGGATGGGAGAACCTCCCGACACTTGGAGGACGCAGTATGGACGGAGACACCAATCATACACTTAATGGGAGAAGCCAAAACAGCCCATGGAATTAGCCCAAAGGCCCCACCAAACGGGGTCAGCCCGGCTTCCTTCGAGCCCCGCGGCGCGCTGTGTCGGCCAAGTCAGGTGTGCGCTTTCCTTCTTGGGGAACATGGACCTAGAAGTCTAACACGCTCGAGTCATGAAGCATCGGCTTTGGCAAAATTTTCCACCTGTGAGGCATGTAAGAGCCGTGAAGGCTGGTCGTGCTGGACCTTCTTTATAGTTAGAAGCTTCGGGACCAACCATGTGTTTTTCCTAAACTATGAAACGTCCGTTTGAGCCCAGGCCGTCCTCAGATGGCGCCTGGGGTAGCAGGGCCTTCATCTTCATCTTCTCTCGAGGCCCACCCACCCCTAGCTAACCGGCTAGACAGGCCGTTACCAACACATCATCCCTTCCAAAGCTGTGCAAGTGGCGGAGAAGCACAGGGGAAGCAGCTCGGTGTCTTCAGTCACTAGGGAAATGGCAAACCCACAAGGACACACCACTTCACACCCACCAGGATGCTGATAAGCAAAGAGAATGCAAAGGAACAGGTTTTGTGGTGGATTTGAGGAAACTGGAAACTCCTGCGTCACTGGTAGGAACACGAAATGTTGCACCCGCTGCGAAGATCAGCTTGGCAGCTCCTCAATTTCCACTCTAGGTCTATGCGCAAGAGAACCGAAAATAGTGTTCACACAAAAACTTGTACGTGAGCGCTTACAGCAGCGTCGTTCACAAGTGCCAGAAGGTAGAAGCCACCCAAACGTCCATCAACAGATGAATGGATAAATAAAAGTGATGAAGGCATGCCATGGGTCGTGTTCAGTCCTGGGCGGGAAGGAGGTTCTCATACAACTTGGATAAATCCTGAAAACATTCTGTTAAATGGAGGAAGTCAAACACAAGGGACCACGCGTGGTGATTCGATCTATGTGAAAGACCCAGAAAAGGCAAATCCAGAGAGCTAGAGAACAGAATGGTGGTCCAGGCCAGGGTTGGGGGGAGAAAAGCAGCAGCAATGAGTGCTTAGTGGGTACAAGGTTCCCATGTGGAGCGACGAGCACTTCTGGCACCGGATAGTGGTAATCACAGATCAACTCTGTGAAAGTACCAAATGCTACTGAGTTGCATGCTTCTAACAGATTAAAATGGTGAATTTTGTATCCTGTATATTTTACCATGATTAAAAAAAAATACAAACCGGAAACAATGAAATAAAATTGCCTCTACTTACAGCATGACTGTATCCAGAGAAAACCCCACTCTGCAAAAATTGTACTAGAACTAACAGAGTTCAGCAAAGTCAGAACACGCCAGTGAATAAGAGATCGGTGGTATTTCTGTACACTAGCAGTAAGCAATCAGCAATCGTTTTCATGTCAAACAGTATTAATATTGCCACCATTGCCATTTATATTATTATTACGACTTGGGTTAGAGAATTAATTCAGCATCTTCCAGAGAAATGTGGATGCCGCACAACACTTGGCGGTATTTCGGAACCCCCCCTGCGCCCGAAGTGGCAGATAACTGGAATTCCTCCAGTTTGGAGGAAGGATGTTTTGGTTGTGATTTCTGGATGTGGCGGCTGTTGGCGGTTCTCTTGCTATTTAACTAATAACTGCTGTCAGTTCTGTCTTGTCATTACTGGTTTACTTTGTTATGGGTTTAGTTAAACTGCATGGATAATGATGCACATTTGCCTCAATTCCATGTGCGCGTGGCCTGCAATTTCCCACTAATTAGACTCTTTAAAGACATTTCTGCAGTTATCTACTCAAATCTGCATCATCTGTTCCCCTCTTGCCAAAGCAGATGTACACAGCTCCCACCCACCCCCACTCCAGGAAATAATTTGCTTATTATCACTGAGTTCTTTCTCCACTGGAAAGTAGGAACTGGGGGGGTGCAGACGGCTGGGATTTCTGTCCCACCGAAGTGAGAACCACCAAAACAGCGCACACCAGAGGTGCTGGGCCTGAGTCAGACAGGCAGAGTGGACCTGGGAGCGGAGAATAGACCTGGAGATTATCTAAAATAGGGCAACAGACTGACCAAAGACCTCAAACCCAGCCCCAGCCCCGTCGCAAAAGGATCTAGACGCCCGCCATCTCCTTCAGGAATCAAGCATTGGACTCAATCCTCTCAAATGGCTTTATTTCCCCAGTGCGGGGGGCTGCAAGTGGGATCTGTGATCCCTGAACCCCAGGACCCTGCAGCCTTCTCCCGCCCAGCGGGCTGTGGCAGCGCCTTCAGAAGAGCAGTGCCTGGGCTCGAGGCTGGGCCTCCCTGAGTGGGACCGGTTCTGGGAGGAGCTGGGCCTGCGGTGGTTCTCGTGGATAACACTCCCTGAGGGGGTCCTGACAGCAGCCCGCGTGGTCCTCTGCCAGCGTGGGGCCCACGTGCAAGACAAGGCCACGAGGTGCAAGGGTCAGGGACCAGCTAGGACTTTGGGAGCAAAGACTCCCTATGGGGTCAACTCCTTGAAGTCTGCCAGCAGGGCTCAGTCTGGAGGGAAGAGAGAACAGGTGGTGGGATGGAGAAGACAATGAAAAAATTGGGAGGCTGGCAAAAAGAAGGAAGCACGAAAATCCCAAAGGAAACAGAGTGCACCCCAGGACAATGGAAAGGCAGCGTGGGGGAGAAAAACACTCAGAGATAGAGGAGCAAAAGCCCCAGAATGTGGGGTAGTGACGACAGAGGCCAGGGATAGACACAGGCGGACCCCACAATACTGACCTTTAGGCCCAGACGGGGCTGGTGGCGGCGGCCCCCCTGGGGGCAACAATGGAGAGCGGCTCAGGGCGTCAGCCACCCAGCCCAGGACGCGGCTACAGTGCTGCACCTGGGGAGCGGGAGGGACAGAGGAGGGTAAGAGACTAGAATCCCACAGCATCCCCCCTACCCTGGCCACACTCCCCCGGTGGGCCCGGGAGTCCTCACCTCCTGCTCCAGCCCTTTCAGACGCTGCTCATACTCCCGGATCCGCCTCAACTGCTTCAAAGCTGTGTCCACCCTGCAACCCACAACCACCAAGGGCATCAGGCCCAAGGCCACCGGCCTGCTAGCCCCGGCCGCTAGCCCCGCCCGCCTCGGAAGCCACACGCCCGCAGGCCCGCCTTCCTCCCCAACACTCTGGCTCCGCCCTACTTGGGGCCCACCTGGAGCCGGGCTCCTCCCTAGCCCCAGGCTCGGGCTCCTCCCTCCCCCTCCCCCTGCCCCCCCAAGCCCCGCCCTCACTTTTGCGACGTGCGTTTCAGACGCTCGGAGTCGCTCTCCCGCTTGTCCCGTGCGCGAGCCAGCAGGAAACTCTCCTTCTGCACTGACTCCCATGTCAGCAGCCTCCGCTCTGCTTCCTTGGAGAGGTAAACCCCTGGCGAGGGGGTGAGGACAGAGTCAAAGGGCCCGCCCCCTCCTCGGCCCAGCCCCACCAAGGCCTCCAGCCCTCAGACCACGCCCTGCGCAGGTCTAGGCCACACCCTAGCACTTCACACCTGCCCCCTGACCACCTCATCCCTGTCCACTTAGTGCTCCCGGACATCTTCCCGCAGCCTGTCCGTGCTCTTCCTTCTCTCCAGGGCCTGACCCCTGTGCTTTTCCCTTTTGCATCAAACCCGGCTCTCACGAAAATGTTCGACGACCGGGGAGGGCGGCAGGTGGGACGGACGCCGGCGTAGTTGCCGGAGGAGGAGGCGCACGTGAGAGATGATGATAAGGGGCGGGGCCAGCGCTGGCCGAGAGTGAAATTCCCGGATGAGGCTGTAGCGCTGAGCCTTCCAATAGAGGTCGCTGTTTCCCTGTACTTTGCCGAAGGTGTGGCTGTGGGGAGGAGAGGTCAAGGGTCACCAGAGGTCAAAGAGGGCAGATGAAGTTTAGATATTACACAGTGTGTTTGAAGTCCAAGGCAGCAGGCGGATGTCAGAATCATTAGGGTCAGAGGTATCACAGGATGCACTTATCAGGAGCTGGATTAGGAGGGCGAGAGTCAGATTAGGGGAGACGCGTCAGGAATTAAGGTAGAGGTCATAGACAGGCTCAAAAGTCAGCTGAATACAAATAGCTAAAATCAGAAATGAAAATGGAGGCATCACTATGAACCTTACAGAAATAAAAAGGATTATAAGAGAACACGATCCCAACTGTACACCAACAAATTAGATAACCTAAATGAAATAAATGGACAGATTCCTAGAAACATACAAATTACCTGCCTCAGGAAGAAATAGAAAATCTCAAAAGACCTATAACAAGAGATTAAATCACTCATCAAAAATGTCCCAACAACAACAAAATCCCAGGCCTAGATGTTGTTGTTGATGAGTTCTACGAAACATTAAATAAGTAAATAACACCAATCCTTCTCAAATTCTCCCAAAAAACTCCAGAAAAAAAAAAAAAAAAAAGAGAGAGAACAGTTCGTGACTCATTCTATGAGGCCAGCAGCATTACCAACCCAGATAATGATAACACAAGGAGACAAAATTACAGACCAATAGTTTTTATGAATACACATGCAAATATCCCCAACAAAATACCAACAGACCTACTTCGGCTGCATATTAAAAGGATCATATACCATGACCAAGTGGGATTTATCCCAGTAATGCAAAGGTGCCTCAGCATGCAAAAATCAATATAATACACCACCTTATTAGAACAAAAAGAGGAAAAAAAAACAACCACATGATCCTCTCAAGTGACAGAGACACAGACAAAGGCATTCGACAAAATCCAACACCCTTTCATGGTTTAAAAAAAAAAAATTACTCAGAAAAATAGGATTAAAAGGAAAATTCGTCAACATGGGTATAGGGTACGTATGAAAAACCTACAGCTAACATCATACTCAATGAAGAAAGACTGAAAGCTTTCAGCTAAAATAAGGAACAAGACAAGGATGCCCACTCTCACCACAGCTCTTTGTTGTACTGAAAGTTCTAGCCAAAGCAATTAAACAGGAACAAGAAATAAAAGGCATCCAATTTGGAAAGGAAGACATAGGACTATTTCTACCCACAAATGACACGATCCTATATATCAAAAATCTCAGAGACTCCCAAGAAAGCTACTAGAGCTAATAAGCAAATTCAGCAAAGTTGCAGGGCACCAGATCACCAATCAACAATCAGTTGTGTTTCTCTACCCCTGTAGTGAACACTGCCACATCTGCCTGCCAAGGACTGCCAGCAGTCTGCCAGAAGGTAGGAGGGAGGCAGGGAACAGAGTCTCTTTCACAGCCCTTGGAAGGAACCAATCCTACCCATACCTTGGTTTTGGACTTAAAGCATTCAGAACTGTGACAGAAAAGTTTCTGTTACTTAACACCATCCACTTTTTGTTACTTTGTTAGGGAAGCCCCAGGAAACTAATACAATGGCTAATGGCCAACTAATTTTTTTTTAAGATTTTATTTATTTATTTGTCAGAGAGAGAGAGAGAGAGTGCGCACAAGCAGGGAGAGCAGAAGGCAGAGGGAGAAACAGGCTCCCTCTGAGCAAGGAGCTCAATGCAGGACTTGATCCCAGGACCCTGGGATCATGACCTGAGCCGAAGGCAGACGTTTAGCCAACTGAGCCACCCAGGTGTCCCTGGCCAACTGGTTTTTAACCAGGGTGACAAGTCCATTCAATATGGAAAAAAAAAAAAAGTCTCTTAGACACAGAGACCTGGAACAATGGGATTTCTGCGTGCAAAAAGAACGAAGTTGGACCCCACATCACATCCATATACAAAAATTAAGTCAAACAGACCAAGAAACTGAATATAAGAGCTAAAACCATAAAACACAGAAGTGAATCTTTATTACCTTGGATTGGGAGATGGGTCCTTAGATACGACACCAATAGCACAAATAAAAAATTTTTAAATTTTTGTTCATCAAAGGGGATTATCAAGAACAGGAAAAGACAACCAACAGAATGGGAAAGGGGCACCTGGGTGGCTCACTGGGTTAAGCCTCTGCCTTCAACTCAGGTCATGGTCTCAGGGTCCTGGGATTGAGCCCCACATTGGGCTCTCTGCTCAGCAGAGAGCCTGCTTCCCCCTCTCTCTGCCTGCCTCCCTGCCTACTTGTGATCTCTCTCTGTCAAATAAATAAATAAAAAGTAAAATCTAAAAAAAAAGAATGGGAGAAAATATTTGCAAGTCATACACCTGATAGGAGTCTAATACCCAGAATACATAAATAAATACCCAGAATACATAAAGAACTGCTGTAACTTAACAACAAAAAGACAACCCAATGTAAAAACAGGCAAAAGACCTAAACAACATTTCTCCAAAGATGTACAAATGGCCAAAGAACACATGAAAAGACACTCAACATCATTAGTCATTATGGAAATGCAAATCAAAACCAAAATCAGGGGCGCCTGGGTGGCTCAGTGGGTTAAAGCCTCTGCCTTTGGCTCAGGTCATGATCCGGGAGTCCTGGGATCGAGCCCCGCATCGGGCTCTCTACTCAGCGGGGAGCCTGCTTCCTCCTCTCTCTCTGCCTGCCTCTCTGCCTACTTGTGGTCTCTGTCGGTCAAATAAATAAAATAAAATCTTTAAAAAAAAAATCTTAAAAAAAAAAAGCAAATACCAGTTCGCCCACTAGCTAGGATGGCAACATTGTTTTGAAAAGGAAAATAACAACTCACGGCAAGGCTGTGGGGAAATCCGAACTCTCCTACATTGCTAATGAGAACAGAAAATGGTGCTGATGCTGTCGAAGACAGTTCGGTTTCAAAAAGCTAAAGAGAATTGCCATGGCGTGCCCAGCATCCTACTTTAGAAATATATCCAAGAGAAATAAGGTACATGAACACTAACGTTCAGTGCAGCAGCATTTGAAAGAGCGAAGGGATGGAAACAAGCGAGTTTCCACGAACAGATGAATGGATGATGGAACGGGACAGACTCATACAATGGAATAAACTCGTAAAATGGAATATTATTCAGCCATGAAAAGAGTACTGATCCGTGCCACAACTTGGATAGACATTGGAAACTTTATGCTAAGTGAAATAAGCCAGACAGAAAATGATAAATGTTGTATGAATCCACGTATATGAAACCTCTAGAATAAGCAAATTCCTAAAGACAAAAAGCGCACTCCAGGGGGCCAGGCGGGTCAGTGGGGAGCGGGAAGTTACCGCTGGCTCATTGGGTACACACTGTGTGTCTGGAGCGATAACATTTTTTGGAAGTACACAGTGGTAATGGTTGTAAAACATTATGAATTTAATTAATGGCACTGAATTTGTATACTTCAAATTGTCAAATTATATGTATTTTGCCACAAAAAAAAATTTTTTTTAATGTTCTGCCTGGGCTCAGGGGAGAGGATGAGTTCACAGTCCAGGCTGGGGCAGTGTCTGAATTCTGGGACTAAAGACGGAACTGGGGTCAGGGTCAAGCTGGGACAGAAAGTCACACTGGAGTCAAGGGTCACGCTGGGTGAGGTCAGGTCAGAGAGCAGTCGGGCCTCACCTGAACATGGCGATGAGCAAATTGAGCAGCAGGATGTTGGCCACCAGCAGGAAGACGATAAGGAGGAGAACCACCAGCCAGTTGGCATAAAGCGAGACGCAGGAGCCTGCCTGAGCCCCCGGCGGGCGAGCCCAGAAGCCCTGCTCCGACGAGCAGTTGACATGCTCCATGAGGGCCACTGTGAAGGGAGACCGGGC
>PISX010003050.1:38038-145880 GCA_004024625.1 Mellivora capensis
AAGGGACGGCGTCAGGCCCCCACATCCCTCCATACCGTCCATGTCCTCCTGGGGGATCTGCCCAAAGATCTGCAGATAGGGCCGGTAGAAGACCCGGCGCAGGACATTCGGGAGGTCACGATCCCGGGGCCTAAGGAGCCCCTCCGTGGCCACGCCGTAGGCAACCAGCCACACACCCAGGAAGAAGAGGAAGAAGAACACATCCTTCATCTGCGGGTGGGAAGACACCAAGTCTGGACCCCCCCACACCCCCGCATGACCCCGCCCTGAGCCCCGCCCATGACCACACCCCCTGCCCCACCCCCTTTCCTCCTCTGGACCCGCCCACCCGACCCTGCCCCCCTCACCATCTTGTTCACGATGACGATCTTGGGCCCCAGTTGTTTGTTGACCGTGAAGATGTGCAGCAGCCGCAGCGTGAAGACCATGAAGTCGAGGCAGAGGACGGTGCGGCCCAGGTCATACAGGCCGGGGGTCAGCCTGTGGTGCGGGGAGATGCGGCAGGGGTCACTTAGGGGTCACGGGGTACAAAGGAAAACCCAGGTCTTCCCAACACCAGGCTTAGGGTGACCCTGGAGGGGCCGCAGCCAGGACCTTCCTATTCACCCCGGGTTTACCCAGATTCCACACCACCAAGCTGAGCCGCGCAGGGCGCTGGCACCCGCTTAGGAATGGTTGCATAAATCAGGGTCTTGGCAAAGATTTGGGAGGCCTCCGTAACAATCAAGTCGGAAAACCTACAGGAATATTTGTCCAACCTATAAAGGGGCAAAATAGAGTTCCAGCAAGTGAGTAAGCAGAAGACAGAGGACCTCACGGGGAGAGTGGATAACGAGAACACGGTTCACAGAGGGAGGTCGGATGGCGGATAGCACCAGCGACCCCTATGGGGAAAATAAAACTGTATCCCTATTTGCATCATCACATACTTGAACCCCGAATGGATTAAAAATCTGGAGTGAAAGTCAAGGGGCGCCTGGGTGCCTCGCTGGCGGGTTAAGCCATGATCTCAGGGTCCTGAGATGACACCAGCCTTGGCTCCATGCTGAGTGTGTCCCCCTGCCTCCCGGAACTCTCTCTCTCAAAAATAAATAAAAAATAAATTTACTTAAAAAAAAAAACAAAACAGAAAACCTAGAGTAAAAGGCAAAACATGAAAATCTGAAAATACAGAATTTCTTCATGAGCTTGGCTGGATGAGATGTCACAAGACAACAAAAGCCTTCTAAGCAAGTAATATGTAAACCCACAACATAGGGAAAGACTGATGAGTTTGACTACTCTGAAAGATAAAACTTCCATCCATCAAAAGATGACATAAATATGATTGGCAGAGAAAGACAAAACTGTCTGCCAAAAACACACGACCTAAATTTGATCACAAGGGAACCTGAGACAGACTCCAACGGAGGCAAGTCCTACAAAGTAACAGGGCTGGCCTGTTCGAAAGTGTTAAGATCATAAAAGTCAAAGAAGGACCGAGGAACTGGATTGGCTCCCAGGATAGAAAAAGGACATCGGTGGGACAACTGGTAAAATTTAAGATCTCTTGGTTTTGATAAGGGAAGATGTTGACGTCTGGGAATCTGGGTGAACGGTATAGAGGAATTCTTCGTACTGTTTTTGCCACATTTTTTATAAGTCTCGGGTTATTTCAGGATACAAATGAAAAGGATAAAAGAATGTTTAAGATAATTTACAAAAGTGAAAAGACGAGCTGCAGACAGTGAGAAGATATTTAAAATAAAACCACCAAGAGGTTAGGGCGCCCGGCTGGCTCAGGGGGCAGAGTGTGCAACTCTTGATCTCAGGGTTGTGAGTTCAAGCCCCATGTTGGATATAGACATTACTTAAAAATAAAATCCTAGGGACGCCTGGGTGGCTCAGTTGGTTGAGCGGCTGCCTTCGGCTCAGGTCATGATCCCAGAGTCCTGGGATCAAGTCCCACATCGGGCTCCTTGCTCGGCAGGGAGCCTGCTTCTCCCTCTGCCTCTGCCTGCCACTCTGTCTGCCTCTGCTTGCTCTCTCTCTCTCCCTCTCTCTCTGACAAATAAATAAAAATTAAAAATAAAATAAAATAAAACAAAATCCTAAAGAAAAAAAAACAAAACACCAAGCGTTAGGAGAGTACACCAACCCATCCATACACATACACAAGAGATCAAAGAACATAAATGAACATGTATTTTCTAAAATGGTGTCAAGCCTATGAAAAGACATTGACAGAGGGACAAGTGGCCATTTGCTATGAACAGATGTCCAAGCTAACTAGTAGTCAGGGACGCATACATTTTAAAACAAGAAGTCATTTTTACCCATCAGAATGGAAAAAAGACAGAAAAAGATCCAAAGGTTAAATTGAGAGCTACAAAATTTTAAAGACTGAAAATACTCAGTATTGTCTGTCAGGCACGTCCTCTAGGGGCACCCTCTTACCCTGATGATGGGCGTGTATGTGGGTGAAGGTATTCTACAAGGAAATCTATCCACATCAAGAATATATGTACCCTTGGGGCGCCTGGGTGGCTCAGTGGGTTAAAGCCTCTGCCTTTGGCTCAGGTCATGATCCCAGGGTCCTGGGATCGAGCCCCGCATCGGGCTCTGTGCTCAGCGGGGAGCCTGCTTCCCCCTCTCCCACTCCCTCTGCTTGTGTTCCCTCTCTCGCTGTGTCTCTGTCAAATAAATAAATAAAAATCTTAAAATAAAAATAAAATATCACTGGTATTCCTAAAGCATGATAGCACATGGCCCTTTCATCTCAAAAAAGATACTTTAAACAAAATGTAAGAGAAACAGAAGCATGGTGTCCTGCAAAACTCTCTTATCTTGCCCTTGGAATAAATTATTCATGCTGAGTTACCCTGCAGCAGCTCTAACAGCACAGAGGAAGCGAAGCCTCTGCCAGTGGGGACAGGTAGGGAGTCACTGCTGTTAACCATCCAGATTACAAAACGGGGAGTCGGGTCCCTTCCGTCCTTGGAAACAGTCACTAGGTTGTGTCCACAAAGCTCTTTGTCTGCTCTCCTCACAGGAGCAGTGTGCGAACTGCTAGGACTTTAAAAATAATAATAATAGTTAATAAATAAAAGGAAAAGAAACCTCAACAGCGAATATCTGATTATAACGTCATGTTACCTTGAGTAGAAAATGAGACCTTGAGGCCAGACTTTTGGCTTGATTTCTACCTCTTGAAGTTTAGAATTTTTGTCTCACTGCCTTATGAAAAGAATTTGTTCATTCCTTTCATTCTGGCAAGGAGAAGTCTGTCTTGTCTGATCTTTAGCCAACAATGGTCGAAACCCCTTCTTCTGGAATTTGATGCCACATTTTCAAAGACTAAGGTGTCTTTGCAAATACCAATATGGAAAGCGTGTCAGGACATATTAAAAAGGAAAAAGAGGGCACCTGGGTGGCTCAGTGGGTTAAGCCTCTGCCTTCGGTTCAGGTCATGATCCCAGGGTCCTGGGATCGAGCCCCGCATTGGGCTCTCTGCTCAGCGGGGAGCCTGCTTCCCGCCCCCCACTCTCTTCCTGCCTGTCTACTTGTGATCTCTCTGTCAAATAAATAAATAAAATCTTTTTAAAAAATAATAAATAAATAAAAAGGAAAAAGAGTTGCAGAAAAATACATGAAAATAATGTCCTTCGTTTACAAAAGTATGTGTATCTGTCCATGTAAAAACACAGAAAAAGAACAAGCAGAAAATGCACCAAACTCAGACACCAAGGAGAAAGTGGGGAGTCTTGGAAAGTCGTGGTTTCCGTTGTGTGTTCCTCATTTCTTTAATCTTGTTCACTGAGGACATACTTCTGCATTTCTTTGGTAATAGGCTATATTTCAAAGATATTTTCTGTTGCTGGGAGATGAGCTAAATATCTTTTTCTCTTAAGATTGATTTATTTGTCAGAGAGAGAGCACAAGCAGGGGGAGCAGCAGGCAGAGGGAGAAGCAGGCTCCCCGCTGAGCTGGGAGCCCAATGCGGGGCTCGATCCCAGGACCCGGGATCATGACCTGACTTGCAGGCAGAGGCTTAATGGACTGAGCCCCCAGGTGCCCCGAGACAGATGTGTCTTGAGGAGTTTAGAATCTTCCGAGAGGAAAGAGACCGCACAAGCCGTACTGAGAGCATCATTTGGGAAGGACCGAGAGTCGGGAGAGGATAAGGGAGGACTTCCAGCGACGGAAGCGGCAAAGTGGAGGCCTCAAGGAAGTGTAGGCATCGGCTTGGCCAAGGAGAAGGGCGGAAAGTGTTTTAAGAAGGGGGAACAGCATGTGCCAAGACCCAAAGACATGAATGCCAAGATCCATGTTCCCAAGGATGTTTTGACGCGCCCTTTGCCCTCTCTCTGGGCACCACACAGTATGATCTGGAAGCCATGGACGAAATGAACTAACATGACACAGCCCCGTCTTGGCAACAGAAAATATCTGAGGTGAATTCCTGACAATTTGTTTTTTATAAATTAGCTAAGAAGTAAGCAAACAGTCAAGATTTTTATGGACTAAAAGGTGAAAACATTCAAGCTTCCCCAATGACACGTGAATCTGTAGGAGCACCTGCTGGGCTCTTGGGCGGGGCCTGGGAACTCCAGATCTCAGAGCTGTGAGTTCAAGCCCCACTCTGGGGGTAGAGATGACTTAAAATATTTTTTAAATCTTAAAAAAAAATGTGAATCTATAAAATCTGACCCAGGAAGACTGGACCCGCATGACATTAAAGCCACAATGTAAAATTCACAAACACAGAACCTAGATTTTGGCAAAATTCGATACAGACAACACCAATGATGAGCCAAATATTTGTTGTACGATTTACCCCAAATAATAATTAACAAAGTTGAAATCATTTCAGAAACTGAAACTGATAATGACTGAAATGAGTCTCACTGCCCCGCCGGTAAAACTGGTCCAGGAAGTTTGCGGAAACTGGAAAACCCTCCCTTGGTTAAGAGCTCATCCCACTGGTAAAGTTCGGGTTACAGTGTTATGATTACGAGGATAACCCGGGTTATTCTAATCACTCGCCGGGAGGAGGGAACTGGAGTCCGCTCAGAGGGACTGGAGCCTGGATGCAGAGAAAGGAGTGGGGCGCGGGCCTGCAGAGCTGGGCGGGCCGCCACCGGGCAGCGCCCCCAGGACTGGGTGCGGGGGTGCGGGGCAGCCCCGGGAGGCAGGCAGGGCAGCTCAGAGTACAAGGAGCCTCGTGGGGACGGACGGGAGGCCAGAGGCATCCTGGAGGCTGGGCGGAGGGCCGGGCGGGAGAGGGGGACAGAGGCGGGACAGAGGCGGGGGCAGAGCGGGCAAGGTGAGCGTGGCGCCCCCGCCTGGCCGGGCGTCTGGGGGAAGACTGTGCTCTAAGGGCTCCCGGTGCCACCGCAGGGCCAGGTCTGGGGACCAGAGAAAAGCCCGCCAACCTGCAGATTTAGAAAGACAGCAGCCGCGGCCCCTAAAGCCCGGTACCCAGGAGTGAGCGAACTGCTCGTGGGCCCCCCAGAGGCGGTGCTGTCGATCAAGAAGGGACTTTGGTTTGTGTTTCGGGTGGGAAAAGCAGGGTTGGCTCCAGCCCAGCGGGGAGGCGCGGGGGTGGCGGGGCGGCAGGTGGCGGGGACACTCACCGACAGCCCACGCCCAGGAGGAAGCAGGTGAGGGCCACCAGGTCGCACTGGTTCCAGGTGTCCGCGAGGTAGAGGCTCAGCCGGCGGCGCAGCGGGGCCTGCTGGGGGCCGGGCCCGGGCCCCCGGGTGGCCAGGCTGCCCCAGCCGCCGCCCAGGCCCTGCCGGAACTCCTCGCAGAGCAGGGTGAAGGCCCAGAAGTAGAGCAGCAGCTCCAGGGCGCCGGGCGCGTCGGGCTGGAAGTCGACGAGCAGCACCCGGGCGAAGAGCAGCAGGAAGAGGAGGTAGCTGACCACGTTGCCCATGAAGGCGGTCACCGGCGCCCCCCAGAACTGCGGCCAGCGGCGCAGGCGTGGGGGGCACGCCCCGCAGCAGCCCCTGCGCCTGGGCTGTCCCAGCACCCGCACGGCCGTCTTCTCGGGGGGCTCTGCCAGCCTGGGGGGAGGGGGAAGGGAGGAGGCTCAGTCTGACCTCCGAGCCCCTCTTCACTGTCATCCAGACCTCTCACCTTTCACATCTGACCTCTAACCCTGCCTGACCTGAAACCAAACCTGGGTCAACCATGTCCTTGACTTTTGACCCCTATATCTAACCTTTGACCTCTAAGATCTCCTTCTAGCAAGACTGCTGACCTTCCACCTCTGACCTTCTCCACCCTCCGACCTCTGGGGCCTTGGGATGACCTCTGACCCTGGTCTGGCTTCTGACTCCGAATCTCTCTTCTTTCACCTTCACAACCTCTGACTCTACGTCTGACTTCGGACCCTCCACTTGACCTCCGACCCCCTCACTTTCATGAGCTCGGCTCCTGCTCCTCG
The DNA here is from genome assembly GCA_004024625.1 of Mellivora capensis. Classification (NCBI taxonomy): domain Eukaryota; kingdom Metazoa; phylum Chordata; class Mammalia; order Carnivora; family Mustelidae; genus Mellivora; species Mellivora capensis. The sequence goes on from PISX010003050.1 coordinate 44,469, forward strand.
GGTTTGAAAGCCCCTGCCTGAGTATTAACGTCCGCCCCACAGATTCTGATGTCAGATCATCCGGCCCAGGCTCCCTGTATCTGACCTCAGAGCAAACAGCCATATTTGGCTTCTGGATTCTGACCTTCTTGGTCCGCTCCCCTCTCTGACCCTTCTTGTCTGAGTTCTGAGCCTCTGTCCCAATTTCATCCTGACTCTTCATTCGGACCTCAAACGCCAAAATGAATAATACGAATGATAACAAACTCAACCAGCTCACAGGAAAGTAAACTGGCTTGAGAAGCCATCTTCTTCTCATAAACCAAGCAGAAAGATAACAACCCCAAAGTGGAAACAACCCAAATGTGCATCAACTGATCAAATGTGCATCAGCCCAAACGGATCCATAAAATGTGGTCTATCCATTCAGCGGAATATTATTTAGCACTGAAAAGGAAGGGCGCACCAATGCGAGCCACAACTTGGAGCAATCCTGAAACCAAGATGCTAGGTTAATGAGACCCATCATAGAAGACCACACAGCGTGTGGCTCTGTTCATACACCACGTCAGGAATAGGGAAATCCATTGAGACAAAACTCTCGATAACGAAAGTTATTGGCCACTGAGGGCAGGGGGAAGGGAGGAATACGGAGTGACCATGAAGGGGTACAGAGGTTCCTGTGATGGTGACAAAAATGTTTTAAGATGGATTGTGGTGACAACTGCACAATTCTGTGAATCTACTAAAAACCAATGAATTGTAACACCTTAAATGGGTGAACTGAATGATATGCAGATTTTATCTCAGTAAAGCTGTTCTCAGGAAAACAAGAGGAAAGTATTATAAAAGCTAAAGAAAGTGTGACGCAGAGAGGACAGAAAGTTCCGACGTCGAGGGAGAACAGACCTGGTATTTTACATTTCACCCTCTGGGGGGCCCTGGGCACGAGAACGTGTGGTCAGAAAGCTTCCTGCCATCCGCCACCTTGAATCAGGCACAACCAAGCTGCACAGATTCCGGGGCCCATCTTGAGCCTCCCTGGGGAAGGATCCAGGAATCTGTCCTTTTACAAAGCTCACGGTGGGGGTGGCGCTCCCCAGCGGCTAAGAGCACAGCTTCAGGAACAAGATCTGGGTTCAAACCCCAACTCCACACCTACGTGCCATGAGCTGAGGCAAGTGACTTAGTGCCTTGGTGATTTCAGCTGTGAAATGGGGATGATAATAGACCCTATTGCATAGGCTTGTTGAGAAAATTAAAGAAGCCGATTTTCAAAAGCATTTAGCACACGGGCCACCCTCTGAAAGTGTTCTGTAGCGCCAGCTGTCTTCACATCACTGTCGCCATCATCCTGATGTAAAAGTTGGGAACTCCTTGGGCAAGGACGTCATGACTGACCCTGACCCTGGGGACTTCTAGCCAACCTACTTCAGTGGTCCCAACTTCCTTCTTAGTTTTCTCTTCTATCCTGACAAACATATTGTATTCATTGTGCGTTGTCTCAGAAAAACGTGTTTGCATATATGTATCTCAATCTGACTGCTCCTCGAGGCATGTAGTGGCTCTTACAGACTCCTGGCTTCTGATCATGCTTCTGACAGTTACCTGAAACATTTTTCTTCAGGAATATTGGGGGCCAGGATCCTTTCCTTTTCTTACTACGTCGCTAAAGTAGAGAAGGAGGGTACGAGGAGGAACATAAATGTGGGCCTCTTCCTCTCTTTCTCCACTACCGGAGATTCAGACCCTGATGCTCATACCCCACTCAGCAAAATAACTGAGACACGGATCAATAAGAAACTCCATTAACTGACTCCTTACTACGTGCCAGATGCCACGATGCATTCTCCGCATTCTCTCCCGGCTGCTCCCTCAGGCGCTGGGCACACTGAGCTACTCCACGCGGAATACTTTGGTTCCCTCTCGGTGGGAGGATCAGGAGCTAAGGGATTACCATATGTCTCACTTCTGCCCATGAGATGTGGGCACAAGTGATGTGTGTCCCTTCCACATGGAGAGTAAGTACCTGGTTTGCCATTTCTCTTTTCCCTTTGCTATGAGACCAGCCACATCCCAGCTCGGAGGGGCTCCCTCATCCCAAAGTGGAAACCAGAATGGAGCCAAGACACAGACAAGCCAAAAATGGGGCAGGAGGAGTAAGCCTTCGTTGTTGACAGTCACTGAGAATGTAGGATGCTTTCTTTTTTTCTTTTTCAGATTTATTTACCTATTTTAGAGAGAGAGAGAGAGCACAAGTAGGAGGGGCAGAGAGAGGGAGAGAGAGAATTTCAAGCAGACTCCACGCGGGGCATGGGGCCCAATGCAGGGCCCAATCTCACAACGCTGAGATCACCCGAGTCGAAACCCAGAGTCAGAGCTCAACTGACTGCACCACTCAGGTGCCCCTAGCTGTTCTCCTTTGCACCCTACCCAAGCCAACTGAAAGAGGCGCAACTTTCCACACGCATCCATTTTACACAGAAGAATCCTGAGGCTTGGGGTCACTTCTAAGGTCAAAGTCAAGATTTGAACCCAGGTCTGTTCGGCTCACAGCCAAGTCCCTCAGCACCTCCACTCTGCAGCCTTATCAGACGTCTGATAGATACTTGCTTAGGCCTGGGTACCCCAGCATAGAGATTTCAGAGCAAAGACCCTTGGAGTCAGGAAAAAAAAAAAAAAAAGATGGACGATCTCTAAATGAAGCAAATCCACCTGATTCCACTTGCTACATCGAGATGGAAGTACGTGTAGCATGAAGTAAACTGGTTTCCAATGAGGACCTCCTCGGTGGCAGAACCAAACCTTGACCCAAGCCTCGAGCTCGGCATTTGGGAAACTTCCTTGGTTTCTTCAGTGGTCTCATGAAGCCATCACCCCTCGAAGCTCCACTTCTCCCCTCTGGCTTTGTTGCCAGCTCCTGGTGCTCCTGAAGCTGCCCAGGGTGCCCCACCTCACTTCACCCCACCTCACTCACCCAACAGGGCCTTCCCCGTTGAGGCCCCGATCCATGTCAAATGCCAGGTCCTTCTGTACGGACTCCTCCTCTGACTTCCTGGCATGGAGAAAAGCACAGAGTAAGGAATGGGGGCAGGGGTGAGTGGAAGAGGAATTCTCCAGAAAGAGACCCAAAACCTCTTCACCCAGAGGCATAGCAGGGAGACAGTGAGGCGCTTTCCAGAGTCACCCCAAAGAGACCTTCCCCCAGAGCCATGGCCAGAGGGCAGAAGAACTGCTCCCCAGAGGCACTGCAAAGAGCCCCCCAGGAGGTCACCTCCCAGACACGCCCCCAGCATGGGGGAGGGAAAGAGAGCAAACAGGGAGGGGAAGCACTGGACAGACCAAGTAGGAAGGCAGCCAGAAGTGAGCAGGAAGGAGAAACCGAGCGCCCTCCTCCTGCCATTCTAATCCCAGGGTACTGACCTGAAGGTGATGAGATTGGTGTAGATGAGTGGGGGACAAAAGAAGGCGAGAACCAGGGCCCAGATGGGAGTGGTGCTGTCCATCTCCCCCCACCACTTCTGTGTCAGCAGAGACTGTGGGGTGTGAGGAGGATTAGGAGCCTGAATCTCGCCCACAGCCCCTTTCTAAAGACCCCAGGCAGGAACTGGGCCACAGCTGCAGCACCAGCACAAGCGCTTATTTGGCGACCGTAACTACTGGGGATGGGGGGGCAGGAGGTCAAAGGTGAGGATGACCTGCCCAAGGTTTTAGCTGGTTGACTTAAACAGCCACCATTTATTAACACAACATGCAAGATACCGGGCTGAGCACTTCACATAGGTTAGCCCACTTCCCCCTCACCACACTCCCAGAACTGGTAATGATATTTTCTCTCTTTTCACAGACAGCGCACAGGGAGGTTAAGGAAGAGGCCCAGGCTGGAATCCGCAAGTTTAACCACTATTCGAAGCAAAGAGCTCTGGGTAAGTAAGCTTTACAGCCAGTGTGGGACCTGAGCCCTGAGATCCAGTCGCATGCTGTAACTCACTGAGCCAGCCAGGTGTCAGCCCTTATCAGATTTACATTAAGGATACAGAGAAGAGTTTTAAAATGTCAGGATGGACATGATGGGAGAGACGTGGGGCAAGCAGGGCTTCCTGAAGGAGAGGATTTCCTATGGGAAATCCTTCCTAAGCCAAAGTTTGTCTATGCCTAAAACACTAGGTAGTTGTTCAGTGAGGTCATTCTAATTGTCGAGACCTGGAACTGAGGACCCCTTAAGAAAGTGGGAAGGAGGGGCACCTGGGTGGCTCAGTGGGTAAAGCCTCTGCCTTCGGCTCAGGTCATGATCCCAGCGTCCTGGGATCGAGCCCCATATCGGGCTCTCTGCTCGGCGGGGAGCCTGCTTCCTCCTCTCTCTCTGCCTGCCTCTCTGCCTACTTGTGATCTCTGTCTGTCAAATAAATAAATAAAATCTTTAAAAAAAAAAAAAAAAGAAAGAAAGTGGGAAGGACTTCCTGTAGATGACGTAAGGCTTCCTTTGGGAGAAATGGGATTTCCTGTGGGAGTGGGAGGACTTCCTGTGTGACAGATGGGACTTCCGGTGGTCACCAGGAATTTCTGTCCAGGAATAGAACTTTTTAGGGGGGTGGGCTTTGCTGCGGGAAGGTTGGCTTTCCTGGGGCAGGGGGTGGAGCTTCTTCTGGGAAGCACAGCCCTTCTGGGAGAGAGTTTCTGGAGGACGGGTGGTCTCCGGGAGGAGGGGAGACTAGTCCAGACCATTCACTGCCCACAGGGGCTTCTCCTCCATACTTCCCAATGTTTCCAGGTGGGAACAGTGTGGGGTGTTGGTGTCTCAGGTGCTTACCTGTACCCCATCCTGGGCAAAGAAGGCACGGGCATCAGCCTGCATGGCCAGCTGGAGGCAAGTGGCATCCCCCCAGAGTGGGCAGCGGCGAAGGAGCAGGCGAGCGGCCCGTTTCTCGCTGCTGCGGTAGCACTCACCGAAAAGGTCTGGTGCCGGGAGATTTACGTGGGAGGGAAGAAAGGGAGTGAGGACATGGTGTGAGAGGAAAAATGAGGAGATTGAAGGGGAAGGCGCAGGGTTGGGAGAAGAGGAGTGGGGAGATGAACAACCCCCTGCATGACAGCTCCCTGCCCCCCCCCCCACACACACACCCATGCCTTACTCACCAACGCCCAGACCCTCAAACTTGGCTGCCAGGTCCTTCCTCCGTGCTGCCTCCTCAGCCTCAGACTCCAGGCGTGCCAGCACTCGGAGCAGCAAACAGGCCCCAAGAGCTGAGGCCACAGCGTTAGAGCCCTGGAGAGGCAGAGAGAGGGGTCACAGGTAGAGTTCAGAGAGGTTCACAGAAGGGGATGGGGAGGGGGGCAAACCTGTCGTCATGGGAAAGGGAAAGAACCAGAAGTCAGAAATTAACCAGGGTCATCAGTGGCCAAGGATGAGGCAGTGTTTGTAGATGAATCTGGAAGAAGCTGGTGGTCATCGGGTGAAAAATGTCCAAAGTCAGGTTGTTCAGAGACCAAGGGCTGAGACAGAGTTAGAATGACATCAGAGGTTAGAGACAGCTCAGGAAGCGGCTGGCGATGTCACCTAAAATGGCAGAGTAAAGAACTTCAAGACTGTGTCTCTCCACAAAAGCAACAGATAAACTGCCAAAAGCTGTCAGAGGCAACTTTTGCAGAGCTTGGAACCGAACATAAGACTTACAACAAATAGGAGAAACAACAAATAGGAGAAAGCTCAATGAAGGGGGAAAACACCAAGTTGCAGCAAAAGAGCCCTGTGACATGTGAACTACTGCTGTCAAGTCCGCAGCTCCAGGGCAGCCTGGAGGGCAACAGCCCACACTCTCGGGGCGAGCTGTTGCTACCAGAAGGGGCAATTCAGATCTGACTCTCAAATCACCGTGGTTGCCCTTGTGGACTTAGCTGTCCCTGGAGGGTCAGCTCAAGGGCTCACCTTCGTTTCACTGTTCTTGGGGCTTTTCCCCAAGCAGAAATGGCTCCCCAGGTGGTGTTTGAAAGCATTTCGAGACAAATGCATTAGCCTCAGCTGACCGAAGCCAAAGAATAGCAGTCAGGGTTCAGCAAAATCTGGATAGTGGGGAGGGAAGTGGCTGGGGAAGGAGCTACTCTGAGGAATAAGGGGCTTGAAGAGCTCCTACATGGATCAGCGAAAGGCCACCTGCATGACCAAGACTGGGTGCAGGCTCAGAAAAGGCCAAAGAGAACCCTAAGCTTTCACCTCTTGCTGAACTTTCACCCCAGCAAAAGCAGGAAGTGAAGGCTAAGACAGAACTGTAAACAGCCTGCCTGAGTATTAAAATACAGCTCTGACGCAGAGCCCATCTGCAACCCAGCAGTGTTTTGCTCCCCAAGCCCAGCCTGGGCACTTAAGGAATTTTCTGATGAGTCACTAGCTGTCCACTTAGCTAACAGAACAGGGACTTCAATGGCCACACATGACAAAGCATACAGCCTTTACACAAACAGCGTAGAAAAGTCACTAAACAAACACCACCACCAATAGCTCAGAGCAAGCTACAACAAATCCCGGAGGAAAGGGTAAGCTGGCTTCCAAAGGTGCCACATTATAATATTCAAAATATCCAGTTTTCAACAAAAAGCTATGAGGCTTGCAAAGAAACAAGAAAGTATGGCACATTCCCAGGAAGAAATTAATAATAAAAATAGAAAAAAAAAAAGAAAGAAGGAAAAGAAAAGAAAAAATTCAATAGAAACTGTCTCTGCTAAGCTCAGACTTTGGACTTACTGCACAAAAACTTTAAATCGATTGCTTCACAAATGCTCAAAGAGCCGAAGGAAATCATGGACAAAAATGAAAGAAAGCCAGGAGAAGGATGTCTTACTAAACAAAGAATAGGAACAAAGAGACAGAAATTATCAAAAAGGAACCAAGCAGAAATTCTGGAGGTAAAAAGTACAATAACTGAAATGAAAAATTCACTAGCAGGCCTCAACAGTGGCTCTGAGGAGGCAGAAGAAAGAATACATGAAGTTGAAGACAGATCAGTTGAGATTATTTAGTTTGGGTGCAAAAAAATAAAAACCAAGAATAAAGAAAAATACGCAGACCTGAAGAGACATGTGGGGCTCCACAAACCATACCAATATATGCATAATGGGAGTCCCAAAAGAAGAAGACAGGGAGAAAGGGCTAGAAAAGAATATTTCGAGATTTTAAAAATATTTTGAGATATAAAGATATTTTGAGTTTTGGGGACTAAAACTCCCCAAATTTTGATTAAAGACATGAATCTGCACATCCAACAGCAAAGAAAACAAAGCAGGATAAATTTTCAAAGAGATTCACACTGGAAAAACATTATCATCAGGGTGCCTGGGTGGCTCAATTGTTAAGCATCTGCCTTCAGCTTGGGTCATGATCCCAGGGTCCTGGGATCGAGCCCTGCATCGGGCTCCCTGCTCGGCAGGAAGCCTGCTTCTCCCTCTCCCACTCCCCCTGCTTGTGTTCCCTCTCTTGCTATGTCTCTCTCTCTGTCAAATACATATAAATTCTTTAAAATAAAGAGAGAAAGAAAGACAGACAGACAGACAGATATTATCATGAAATTGTCAAAAGCTGAGGGTGCCTGGGTGGCTCAGCTGTTAAGCGTCTGCCTTTGGCTCAGGTCATGATCCCAGGGTCCTGGGTTCAAGCCCCAAATCAGGCTCCCTGCTCAGCGGGGAACCTGCTTCTCCTTCTCCTGTTCCCTCTGCTTGTGTGCCCTCTCTGGCTGTGTTTCTCTCTGTCAAATAAATAAAATCTTTAAAAAAAATTGTCAAAAGCCAAAAACAAAGAGAGAATCTTGAAACCAGCCAAAGAGAAGTGACTCATCACACATAAGAAATCTCAGTAAGATTAACAAGAAGGATTACATAATGATAATATATATAATTTTAAAACTATAAAGCCTGCAGAAGATAACATGGGAATAAAACTTCATGACCTTGGATTTGGCAATGGTTACTTAGACATGACACCAAAAGCAAAAAACAAAAACACAGACAAATTGGACTTGATCAAAATTTAAAACTTTTGTGAATCAAAGGACACTATGAACTGAGTTAAAAGACAACTCACAGCAAAGGAGAGATCTGCAAATCATATATCTGATAAGGGATTAATATACAGAGCATATAAAGAACTCATACAATGCAACCACAGAAAATAAGACAAACAAACCAATTGTAAAAATGGGCAAAGTGGGGGGCAGGAGTGGCTCAGTCAGACTCTTGATTTCAGCTCTAGTCATGTCTCAGGATCATGAGCTTGAGCCCACGTTGGGCTCCATGCCGGGTGTAGAGCCTGCTTAAGATTCCCTCTCTCTGGAGTGCCTGGGTGGCTCAGTGGGTTAAAGCCTCTGCCTTTGGCTCAGGTCATGGCCTCAGAGTCCTGGGATCAAGCCCCACATTGGGCTCTCTGCTCAGCAGGGAGCCTGCTTCCCCCTTTCCCTCTGCCTACCTCTCTGCCTACTTGTGATCTCTCTCTGTCAAATAAATTTTTTTTAAAAATCTTAAAAAAAAAAAGACTCCCCCTTTCCCCCTCCCCACTCACTTTATCTCTCTCAAAAAAAGGGGAGGGCCCCCAAAGGACCGAAACAAACATTCCTCAAAAGATATACAGATGGTCCATAAGCACATGAAAAGTTGCTCCATGTCACCAATCATTAAGGAAACAGGTCAAAGCCACATGAGGACGACAATTACAAAAAACAAACTGAAAATACCAAGTGTTGGCGGAGATGTGGAGAAATTGGAACCCTTGTGCCTCGCTGGTGGGAATGTAAAAGGGTGCGGCCACAGTGGAAGACAGACAGTATGGTGGTTCCGCAACAGCTTAAACCTAAAATTATTATCTGACCCAGCACCCCCATTCCTCCATGTGTCCTCAAAACAGCTGAGAGCAGGGACTCAAGCAGTTACCTGCACACCGATGTTCCTCGCACTGTTATTCACAATAGCTAAAAAGCCCAAACAACCCATGCGACCATCAAGAGGTGAATGGAGAAACAAAACGTCACACGTTGACAAATGGGATATTATTCAGTAACAAAACGGGATGAGGCGCAGATACGCCCTGCAACTTGGATGACCCGTGAAAACACTATGCTGAGCATAAGAAATCAAGAGCAAAGGGCCACCTACGAGAAGATTCCGATCTATAAACATCCAGAAGAGGCAAGTCCAAAGTCCACAGGGATGGGGAGCAGCTTAGTCATTGCCAGTGGCTGGGGGAGGAGGCAATGGGGACCAAGTGCTAACTGGGTATGAGGTTTCCTTTTGGGATGACGAAAATGTTCTGGAACTAGACAGACATGGCACAACACTGAGTGTGCTAAAGGCTACTACTGAATCATACAATTTTAAGTGGTTCAAATGGTGAATTTTATGTTATATGAATTTTACCTCAGTGAAAGATAATCTATATTTAACCCATGACTTGAGGGTTTTAAAACAACCCAAAGTTGAAGAAGTCCTGTCAAGATATTTCTTTTTCTTTTTAAGATTTTATTTATTTGAGAGGCAGGGGGAGAGAGAGGGAGAGCTCAAGCAGGGGGAGGGGCAGAGGGAGAAACAGGCTCCCCACTGAGCAGGGAGCCCTGATGTGGGGCTCGATCCCAGGACCCTGGGATCATGACCTGAGCTGGAGGTAGACGCTTAACTGACTGAACCCCCCAGATGCCTCCCATCAAGATAGTTCTATAGCATAAAAATAGGTTCTGTCTTAGATTCCACTCAAATCCTATGACCTTTTTTTTCTTCTCAAACTTCCCAAATGTGTCCCAATGCCTCCATCCCACCTGTTTTTAGTCCAGGCCCCCACCTTGGCTTCCTGGAAGCTTCCAGATCTACCTTCTTAGCTGGTGTCCTTGCCTTTAGTGTGCAAGTGTAACTATGTTTAAATGACTCCCCATCAGCTCCAGGATACCGACGAACTTCCCCATACAGGGAACCATTCCGAGAGAACGTGACTGATTCTCAGGTACGAACAAGGGGAAACACCCAATATGCATTGCTAGCGGAAAACACAAGTTACGAGAACGGCACAATATTGGGGGCTGAGAAGGAGAAGTAGCAGGTGGAGTCACAGATCGGCACAGAGGGGAGGCCGGGATGGGGGCCAGGGTGATGCTGGAGGTCGGAGACTCTTACTGCTCAGGCACTAGGGTCCAGCAGGGACAAAGGATGGGAATACAGAAGAAAGTAGAATCCGAGACCAAAGCAGCACTTACCATCTCCCAGAAGTACACGGCCATCTGAGCTCTGTTCAGTAGCAGCGCCCAGAGGAGCAGGTCACTCCAGGGGGCCTGCCCGAGGATGGCGTCCAGCATGAGCTCAGAGGGGGCCCTGTCGGAGAGCAGACCCACCTGCAGGCGAGGGAGGCGTGGTGAGGACCGGCCCCTGACTCCACCCAACCACCAGCTCCACCCGCATCCAGGGGCAAACCCCCAGATCCTTCAGTGCCTCCTCCCCCACTCCCCACCCCCAGGGCTCTTGGGCCTCGTCCTTACGCTCTCCCTGCAGCCTTGTCCCTGGTGGGGATCCCCAGCGCCCCCCGCGCTGTACCTCGGTGCGCACGTCTCCCCCAGCAGCATTCGCAGCACCTGCCCCACGTCAGGGGGCCGGGGCTCCACAGAGGATTTAAAGACTGGGCTTTTGGTGCCTGTGCCGTGGGACGCCTGGTCCAAAAGGCTGCGGATGAGCGAGTTGGGGGGCGCTGCGCTGTACAGCTGGGTCAGACGCGCCGGGGTCAGGAAGTGGCCCACGCTGAGGCCATGGGAGATAAGCAGACGCACAAACTCGGGCCGGTCATTCAGGAGGGCGTCCATGAGGGAGGCTTCCAGGTGCACGGACTGGCAGGAGCGGGATGGATGGGATAAGAGATGAGCACACAGCCAGAATGCCAGGTGAGGTCAGACGTTAAGGACAAGAGACAGGGTACAGAGCTATGAGTGACGGGTGCAGGGGTGGGTGGGTGGATGGATGGATGGATGGATGGGAAGAAAGATGGGAACAGATGGACGATTAAGAGAAGGCCGGACAATAATGGAAGACAGAGCCAGATGCGGAAGAAGTCAGGCAGGGAGGAGAGTACATCCCCCTTGTCAGGACCCACAGCCCCCCAGGCCTGCCCCCTCACCCGCCATTCAATGTCCCCCCGGAAGAGTTCACTTTGCGCAATGTCCACACGATTCCAAGCCACAGCCAAACGCAACTCGTCCAGGTAAGCTGAAGCCTCCGAGCTCCCACAAGCTGAAAGAGTGATAGGGAAAGAGGGCGAGAAGTCGGGGGTGGGAGGCGGGAACTTCAGATGAATGTCTGCTTTGCTTCAGTGGGAGATTACGTGACATTAAACCCCAAATAAAGGGGGTGTTGTTGGGTAGCATCTGGGGTCTTTAAGAAGTCAGACTGTTGCAAGCATAAGATCGTTAAGCTCGGCACAGGGCAGACCAGCACTCTAGAGTCCTCAAGAAGGAAAGGGAATCATGTATCCATTTCACACTTATTGACGTAGATTAGGGACCAGGCAATGGGAGGGATGGAGAAAGAAACTGGATACAGGCCCTGCCTTGAAGGAGGTCCTTCCAGAGAAGTGTGTCCAGGAACTACATATCTACCCTCCAAGGGATTGGTGCCCTTGCAGGTGGGCATAGAATGTGATGAGGGGAGACGACACTCACAGGGGTGTGGCGTGATCCAAGGGCGCCTCCTAGAGGATGGGCATGCAGGTAGGGCTTTTGAAAGATGGGCAGGATTTGGAGGTGCACATCTAAGATGAGAAAAGAAACTTCAAGGCAACAAGAGCAGCCTGAGCCAAGGTCTGCGTGCAGGCAAGCGCAGGAAGGGATAGCAAATGTGAGTCACTCTGATTTCCTGGAAACATAAGGGTATTTGTGAGAAGACAGAGAAATGAGCAGCAGAAAAGGAAGTGGGAAAAAATCCGAGCCTCAGCAGCGCTCCGGAAGGCCCTGGAGGGGACGAGGAAAACCAAAAGGCCTTTAAAACTTTGACGCAGGGGCGCCTGGGTGGCTCAGTGGGTTAAAGCCTCTGCCTTCGGCTCAGGTCATGATCTCAGGGTCCTGGGATCGAGCCCCGCATCGGGATCTCTGCTCAAGCGAGGAGCCTGCTTCCTCCTCTCTCTTTCTGCCTGCCTCTCTGTCTACTTGTGATCTCTCTCTGTCAAATAAGTAAATAAATAAAATCTTTGAAAAAAAATTTTTTTAATTAAAAAAAAAAAACAGGGCGCCTGGGTGGCTCAGTGGGTTAAAGCCTCTGCTTTCGGCTCAGGTCATGATCTCAGGGTCCTGGGATCGAGCCCCACATCGGGCTCTCTGCTCAGCGGGGAGCCTGCTTCCTCCTCTCTCTCTCTGCCTACTTGTAATCTCTGTCTGTCAAATAAATAAATAAAATCTTTAAAAATAAATAAAAAATAAATAAAAAATAAAAAAAAAAACAACAAACTTTGACGCAACAATTAACACATCCAAGCATGTACGGCCAACAAGGGGCCAGAAAAATCGGAAGCATCCAGCAAAGGTTCCAAGGAGAAGTCAAGCAAAGTCTAGGCACTGCTGGCACCCAGAGCACCTGTGCCATGGAGTTAGTTTTTCTTTCTGTGTCCACTTGCTCCACATTGATTTCCAAAACAAAGGAGTGCCATTTTGGTTGTTCCCAAAACTGGAATGGCAGGACTACATAATCTAGTGGAGTACAGATGCACAATGGGCTCTGGAGACAGGCAGACCTGGGTTCCAATCCCAGCTCCACCAACACCAGTGAGCATCTTTAGGAAAGCCACTGGACCTTGGGAGCCTCTGCTCCCTCATCTGTAAAATGGGAATAATCATGTTCCCCACTTGGCAGCACTGTTAAGTGATAACTGTGGGATGGGATTCCAGAGAGGAATCTGCCGCTGGACCAGCGGAAACTCGAAGGGGTTAAGGAGACAGGTCAAGAGAGAGGCAGTCACATGCCTAGGACAACATAAGTTTATATACATATTTTATAAGTAGGCTCCATGCTGGGTGTGGAGCCCAGTGCAGGGCTTAAACTCACGACCCTGAGATCAAGAACTGAGCTGAGAAGAGTCAGACATTTAACCGACTGAGCCATCTAGGTGCCCCTATATTTCTTTTCAAAACCCAGAGAAGCGAATTCACAGTGGGATTTTCTAAGATTCCGTAGGTCTCCCTGACTTTCCTCACAGTTTCAAGACAAGAAAAAACAAATTATATCTCATTTCTATTCTGTCTTAACACATCTCTCCATTTATCGCCTAGACCTTCCCCCACCCTTCACGCTCACCATGGCCCACAGGGAGCTCAGCACCGACCTTCCCTGGGTTCTGCATCTTAGGGATGGCCCCTTTGTCCACCCAGTCAATGAGGCAGCCCCCCCACCCCGCTCCCCGAGCCATCCCTGCCCCTCCCTCCTTTCCTTCACATTCCCTAGCTCATCAATCCCCAAGTCCCATCCCTCTAGCCCCTCCCCCGCCCTCTCTGCAGGAATGGAGGATTATGGGCCAAAGGTCTGCCAACTGCTCGGCACCATGCCTGGGCTCATGCCACAGTCTTAGGAGCACGCACCCCTTCCCCACTTCCTTCCTCACCTGCTGAAACCCCAGCCAGTCAACTCCACTATCACTGAGCCCGCCCAGCCGGCTCCAATGTCCCCAGCGGAGCGGGATCGCTTCCACTTCTACAGGCAACAGACAGTCCTTGTCTCTTTACTGACAGAGGTTTCCCTCTCCATGCTTTGGTCTTCAATTTTACTTAAGGTTGTTTCAAAAAAACTCTGGTAGGATCTGTGGTCCTTCAGAGCAAGAAATGGGCCTGACTAAAGCAGGCTTTAGTCTCTGGAGTCTAGGGTGATGTTTGTTGAATGAATAAATGATCCCCATCCCCAGTCTCTTACAGGTGGCCATTCTGCTCCCTACCTTGGTTTTCATCAGTGATTCCTGTAGTAAAATATCAGGAGTTCCTCCATGGGAGACAGTACTTCGGTTCATCTCTGACTCCCCTACCCCTTAGTGCCTAGCATATGGGAGCCATGTAAGAAAGGAAGAAAGGGCAGTGTGGGTAGATAGATGAAAGGATGCATGGATGGATGGATGGATGGATGTGTGGATGGGTGGGTGGATGGATGGATGGATGGACGGACGGGTGGATGGATGGATGGATGGATGGACGGATGGATGGATGGATGCGTGGATGGGTGGGTGGATGAATGGATGGATGGACGGATGGATGGATGGACGGATGGGTCAAAAATGGGAGGATGGAAGAATGAGTGGTTGGAACTGTCAATGGATATGTGGACGGACAGGTAGAAGGAGGGGCAGAAGGCAAGACGGAAGGATGATTGGCCGGAGAGAAGAATGAAGGATGAACGGAACAATGGGTAGATGGAAAGAGCACCGTACAGACGGATGGATGGATGCATACATGAATCCAACAGGAAGAAAACAATTTGGAATACAGTGAAAGTATCTTGGGAAAGCTGTCCAAATAGCACCATGCAAAGCCCCAAGAGACGTTCCCAAGGAGAATATGAAAAAGGAAAGAGATAAAAAGGAGCCCAACTTTAGATTAGAGAAAATAAACTGCCCAAGCCAGGAAAGGTATCCAAAGTTGAGCTGAAAGAGGAGAATTTGCGGGTTCAAGACTTACCCTTGACAAGGGCCTTCAAGACGATGGTCTCAAATTCCTCAGGGCCATCCTCAGATGAATAGACTGTCAGCAGCTCCTTCCGGGTCATGATCCTCTCCACCTGCAGGACACCACGTTCCACACCCCCCTGCCCAATGCCACCTGTCCCTCTCCACAGAGTCACAGGAGACCATTCCCTCCAGGACCTAGTAATCTAGATGCCCGGCACCCTCTACTCCCAAAACCTGGGAGTCTGGGTCTCTAGGCCTCTCCACCCTCAAATCAATGAGTCTGGGCCTCCATTCTCCTTTTCCCTGGGATCCAGGACTCCCAAGTCCTCAGCATCCTCATCCCTCAAGACCCAGGGACCTGGGTCCCTAGCTCCCTCCCATCTCAGGATTCAGAGTTGGGTCCCCAATGTCATACCTGGGCCTGCAGGACCTCAGGGTCCCCTTTGGGGAAGAAACGCTTAATCCGATCCCGGGCTTCACCTCGCCTGCTCTCCCCTCTCCCTGGAGCCACAGTGTCCTCCAGGATCTCTGCCAGGCAGTCTGCAGCTCCCCCAGACCCGGCCACCAGGAGGCAGGGGAGCTGAGCCTGGGTGGCATTCTCTATCCGCTACAGGACAAAGGGAGCAGCCCGATAAGGGAAGAAAGGTGTTCATCCCACCCAGAGTCCAGATCCCCAGCCCTTCTGAGTCTCCCCTGAGACTCAGAAGCCAGGAGTCAGGGCCTCCAGCCACCTCCCCACGTAGACCCTATACCTTTAACATCTTCTCATCACCATCGATCAAGAGAAGGAGGACAGGGATGTCAATTCCAGTCCCTGAGGAGAAGAGAGCAAGGGGGCTTGGTCACCTCCCATCAGTCCTTGCCAGGGATGGGAAAGAACCACATTTCCCATGAGTCCCTGGGACAAACTTGACTCCTGCCTAATTCTGTGTCCTGGGGCTCACGGGAATCATCATATCATTTTTTTAAAGATGTTACTTATTTATTTGACAGACAGAGATCACAAGTAGGCAGAGAGGCAGGCAGAGAGAGAGAGAGGAAGGGAAGCAGGCTCCCCGCTGAGCAGAGAGCCCGATGCGGGGCTCGATCCCAGGACCCTGGGATCATGACCTGAGTCGAAGGCAGAGGCTTTGACCCAGTGAGCCACCCAGGCAACCCACGGGAATCGTCGTATCTTTAAGCGAGTTAGGCAGGACCAGATTTTGAAGACAGCAATACTTGACTTCCCAGGCAAGAAAGGGGCTGGGGGCCTGGACTCCTAGGTTCCCAAATGAGGCAGGTATTTATGGCATAAGTCACTCTGTAATTGGTTAACGGCCCAGGAGCTAGGAAAGGGTGGAAGTTTAAACAGAAACGAAGGTAATAAGGAAAAGAAAGATCTAGGGGCACCTGGCTGGCTCAGTTGGTAGAGCACATGACTCTAGAGGGAGATTGTGAGTTTGCGCCCCATATTGGGTGTAGAGATTACTTAAAAATAAAATAAAAGAAAGAGGGTGCCTGGGTGGCTCAGTCGGTTAAGCATCTGCCTTCAGCTCAGGCCAAGATCCCAGGGTCCTGGGATCGAGTCCCACATCAAGCCCTCACTTTGAGCCCCACATCAGATGCCCTGCTCAGCAGGGAGCCTGCCTCTCCCTCTGCCCCTCACCCCTCTCCCCTCCTGCTCTCTCTCACTCTCTCTCTCTCAAAAACAACTAAATAAAATCTTTAAATGAAAGAAAGAATGAACTATCTAAATACAATACATTTCTAAAGCCTAACGACAAAATCATGCAAGACAGTTTACTACTAATTCTATTCCCAGTAAAATAACAAACAAATGTTACTTCTTTTCACACTCATCTAGGAATTTTGAGCCAATGGAATGATGCAAGGAAGTAAAATCGGAATGCAGACGAGTATTTTTTTTTAAGCTGGAAGAGACAAAGTTATCTATTGGAAGAAAACATGACTTAGATTCTCAGAAAATTGGAGAGATTCCACTCAAAATAAATAAATATTAATAAGAGAATTTGGTAAGAGGACTGATACCCAAAAAAATACACAAAAATCAAAAAACTTTTCTCCAAACTAGTAATGTCCCTTATTCATGTTTCCATAAAAATTATAAATTACCTAGGAATTAATTTATCCAGAAAGGTATGAGATGTTTATGAGGAAACTGACAGACCTTACTTAAGGACCAGGCTTGAACAAAGGAGAAAACATATACCACGTTAAAATATCAAAAAGTGAGATATAAATTCAATGCAGCTTGGGGAAAGAGGGGCTAGAAGGAGTTTGGGGGTGTTTTCCCTTTTTCTTTCTTTCTTTTTTAATTTATTTATTTGAGAGAGAAGGACAGCACGTGAGAAAGAGAGACAGAGACAGAGCACAAGCAGGGTGAGGGGCAGGGGGGAGGGAGAAACAGGCTCCCTGCTCAGTGCAGAGCCCTAGGTGGGACTCCATCCCAGGACCCCGAGATCATGATCTGAGCTGAACGCAGTTGCTTAACTGACTGAGCCACTCAGGTGCCCCTCTTTCTTTCCTTTTTAAGATTTTTTTTTTTTAAGTAATCTCTATACCCCATGTGGGGCTTGAACTCACAACCCCAGGATCAAGAGTCACATATTCCACTGACTCAGCCAGCCAGGCGCCCCTCTGGTCTTTTGTTTTGTTTTGTTTTTAATTGGAGCCTTAAAACATTGATTTTCAGACTTTCTTCTTTTTTTTTTTAAGATTTCATTTATTTATTTGACAGAGAAAGAGATCACAAGTAGGCAGAGAAGCAGGCAGAGAGAGAGGGGGAAGCAGGCTCCCTGCTGAGCAGAGAGCCCGATGCGGGGCTCGATCCCAGGACCCTGAGATCACAACCTGAGCTGAAGACAGAGACTTATCCCACTGAGCCACCCAGGCTTTTATGATATACGCATTTAAATCTACAAATTTCCCTCTAGATACCACTTTGGCTGCATCTCTGAAGGGCTCTATAGGTCATACATTTCTTACCATCCAGTTCAAAAATATTTTTTGGCTTTTTTTTTTTAATTTATTTATTTGTCAGAGAGAGAGAGCAAGCGAGCACAGGCAGACAGAGCGGCAGGCAGAGGCAGAGGGAGAAGCAGGCTCCTCGCCGAGCAAGGAGCCCGATGTGGGGCTGGATCCCAGGACGCTGGGATCATGACCTGAGCCGAAGGCAGCTGCTCAACCAACTGAGCCACACAGGTGTCCCTAACAAATAAATAAATTAAAAAACAAACAAACAAACAAACAAACAAAAAACAGAGCAAATAGTGGGAGAAGGTACTAGACCAAAGGTAACTCCTCGGCCCCTCAATCCCCAAACTTTGGCCAGACCGGACCACAGGGACCCTGAGCCTCGCACCGCAGTCCCCCATGGAGGAAGCCACTCACCGCCCACGCCTGTCTTCTGCTGCGCGACATAGGACTCAAAGCGGAGGCGAAAACGGTTCTCCCCGCCCAGGCGGCCATGGGTGCCGTCGTCCACCAGGAAGAAGGCCGAGTAGTTGTAGTCGAGTGGAAACTGGACCCCATCCTCGCGGTGGCCACGCCACGGGTACCTCGCAGGGAACGAGCCCTGGGGGACAATTGGCCAGACCAGAGTGTTTTTCCATCAGGACCAAGACAGACACGAGCCCCTCCTCCCTCAGACTGGGGTCAAGGCCCCAGACCCTCCTCCCTCGGACCCAGGGATCTAGGCCCCCAACCCCTCCTCCCTCAGACCCAGGGATCCAGGCCCCCAGCCACCTCCTCCCACAGACTCAGGATTCCCAGCCCCCTCCTTTTCCAAGACTCTGGGTCCCACCTTGGGGTTAGTGAGGGCATCTCTATTCTGAACCACGCCCCAGGGGGCCACGCCCATGGCCACCACCTTGGTGCCCCCGGTGCTGGCCGTCTGGTGGTCCCGCACAGCCACACCAACGTGCCGGCCAATGCCCCTGTGCAGACCCCCGGTGACAATCCAGGCCCCTACACAGAGACCCAGAGAGTGATAGTGAGGTCCAGAGACACGGGTGTGCAGGGGCAGAGACAGGGAAAAGAGAAGACCAAAACAGCCTCACAGCTCGGGGGAGACCGCATCCACCCCAGAGAAGTAGGGGACATGGGCAGGGGCACCAGACTCAGGGGGCACAGCCAGCCCCCCAGCCTCAGTCACCTGTGCTCTGGGCAGCCCGCACCAGCCCTCGACGCAGCAGGTCCTGCAGCCAGGTCTGGAGGATGGGGCCCCCTGAGCCCCCCAACACTGACACCACCAGGTTCGGGGCCGGGAAGCCCCATGTGTGGGTGACCAGATTATACACGGTAGCTGGATCTGTGCGGTCGGAGAGCCGGAGGAACTGCGGACACACGGGAGGAGGGGACATGGGGAAAGGGACACCGACAGAGAAGGGGACAGAGACGCAGAGAACATAGATCCAGACAGAGAAGGATGGGGGGAACAGTAACCCAAGGGGAAAGGACAGAGACCCAGAGAGAAGGCAACAGACTTAGAAAAGACAGGGGTGGAGGGAGAGATTCGGGGAGAGGGGAAGACAGGGATGGGCAAATGGGGAGACAGCATTCAGCAGCGGCAACCCCAGACTCGGACGGGGGTCGGGGGGGCCCTGACGCATGCAGCCCGGCTCGCGGACCCCGGCCCTGCCCAGACATGCAGGCCTCACATTGCTGGCCTTGCGGCCGGCGCCCAGGAAATCCAGGTCCCCGTAGGCATCGGTGGGCTTCTCTGTGGTATGCAAGTCACTGTCCCACACGGTCACCACGGCTGCCCCGAAGGCATCCTCCACAGCCACTGACGGGTGGGCGCTCCGGGGACGCCCGCACTGGCACAAGTCTCCTCTGGGGAGGAGGGGGAAGGGGAGCATGAACCCCAGGGTTGTCCCTCCGCACCCCCAACCCTAAGGATCCTGTAGAAGCGCCCACACTTCTGCACGCCGCCCCCCTCCCCGCAGGTAGACACATAGTCCATGCTGACCCTGGCGCTGCCCGGCGCTGGGGAGAAAGAACAGCCAGAGCCAAACAGGCCAGCGGAAGGGAGCCACAGGGGCTCAAGGAAGCCGAGCGAGGGGGTGGCCCTGCCCTCCTCACCAAGCCACGCTGCCCCAGCACCACCAACGATCAGGGGCCACCCCGCTGCTCCCAGTCCAAACAGGAGAGAACCCTCAAGAAGGAAAAGCCAGAGGTTTCAGGGAGCGCTCAGAGGCGGGGGCAGCTGTGGGACATTGGGGTTCACCTCCATGAGTCCCCATTTCCTCCTCAGATCCAGACAATGGTAAGGCGGTGAAGTCACAAGGTACGAACTAAACAGGGCTGCCTGGAGAAACCACTCGCCCCAAGGGGCCGTGGAGCTTCACACAACCTCGCCTTCTTGGTGCCGCATCACTGTCAAGGGGGAGGCTTCCCGGGCGCTAGAATGTCTGTCTGCTAGGCCTAACCCCTCGTTACTCTTGTCTGTTCGGGTTTTTTGTGTTTTTTTTTTAAGTTCACTTATTTAAGTACTCTCTACACCCAACGTGGGGCTCGAACCCACAGCCCAGAGATCCAGAGCCGCCTGCTCCCACCATCGGAGCCAGCCAGGCACCCCGCTTCCTCTTTTTTTTTTTTTTTTTTAACAGAGAGAAGTCTCCGAAAATTGGGCTGCCAACACCGTCCGGTTAGAAGGAAAATACCTTCATTTGCTTCTCATCCTGATGGTCTTCTGTGGGTTCTTTCTTTCTCTTTGCGGCAAATGGAAGTTTTTTCATTTATGGTGATCAGAGACGAAACTAATGTTTCCCTTAAATGCACAGTAGCCCTCGCATCCCTTAAATAAATGGACAAGTGATAGGCCTCGGAGTTTTCAAGATCAAACAACATAGGTTTGGAGAATGAAGAATTCACTTGAAAATGTATCTACGTCCCTTTGGTCCTGACTCCTGAAGGGACTGCAGATAGCGGAGGAGAACCCCAATCTACAAAAGCGGAGTGAGCTTTGACTTAAGGACCAGTTTCCTAGAGGAACACCACCGGGGGTACACGGATCTGTTAAAAGCTGTAAAGACAGACACAACGGCCATCAGTCCACACCCGGGATGGACGGAACACACTCAGCCCGGCTCTTGGCACAGTGAGTACAGGGAAGGACACATCCTTTCTCATTTCTGAGTCCACCTCCAGGGACCTGGCATGCCTCAGTTTACCATCTTGGTCCTTTCACCTATCTCAGTCCCATCCCTGGACCCCCTCATTACCTTCCATCTACTTCCCACTAGTCCTTGTAGATAAAACTTCTACATGGAATGTTCCAGAACTTAAGCTGTCTAGTCTAGTCGACCTTAGTCACATGTGGCTCGTTACATTTAAATAAATTAAAGTTAAATACAATTAAGAATATAGTTCCTGGGTCACTCTGGCCACATTTCAAGTGCTTGGGAGCCACATGGGGCCAGTGGCTGCCACACTGGACGTGAATATAGAACATTTCCCCCATTGCAGAAAGTTCTGATGGACAGAACTGGCAGAATCCCCACTC
This sequence comes from Mellivora capensis, assembly GCA_004024625.1. Lineage (NCBI taxonomy): Eukaryota > Metazoa > Chordata > Mammalia > Carnivora > Mustelidae > Mellivora > Mellivora capensis. Next base: position 65,603 of record PISX010003050.1, read on the forward strand.
TGCACTTCTTACCTCCTACCCTTCTTCCTCTGTGCGGCCGCTGAAGCTGACACTGTTCCTGACAACATCAGCAAGGACCAGCGTATCCCCAAACACAACGGCCTCTATTCAGGTCTCGTGTGACGATCACAAAATGCACTGGTCACAGCTCAAAGACTGATTCTAAGAAACCTTTTCTGTCCCCTGGCAGGGCTCACCTGCTCCCCTGGCTGCCTTGTCCCTGCCACATCCGTAGCTCTTCTCTTTCTCCGTGCCTCCCTCGAGTGGAGGTGTTCCCAGAGGCCCGGACCACACGGCTTCCCTGCATGGGTCTCAAAGTTGATGCCCCAGGAGCCAAGAAAGTAATTTAGGGGAAAGAAGCATCAGGTGGGGGAGCGCCCAGGTGACTCAGCTAAGCATCTGCCTCTCCGGCTCAGGGCATGATCTCGAAGTCCTAGGATTGAGCCCCGCGCCTTGCTCAGAGGGGAGCCTGCTTCTCCCTCTGCCTCTGCTGCTCCCCCTGCTTGTGCTCTCTCTCGCAAGTAAATAAAATCTTTAAAAATAAAAAATAAAAATTTTCTTCTGTGCAAAAAAAAAAAAAAAAAAGGCCATAGAGTTACCAGCACACCCTCTCCAGCTTTGCACATTCTCCCCCCCGCCACCGGACGTTTCACCTCCTCCTCCAGTTTCAGTTACCATCTTCAGCTAAGACTTCTCGAATGCTGGACAGAAGTCACAGACCGAGGTCTGCAGTGTCCCCTAGTCCCCTCCGAGGCCCCTGACACATGAAGGCCCACGCTGAGCTTGGAAATATTCCCCAGACCCACTCATCCTCCTGGATTCCCCATCCTGGGGACAACCCCACTATCTCCCAGGTCCCAGATCAGATGTCTGGGACCCATCCTCCCCCCCCCCTTACTCCTCAAATCCAGTCCCCATCCTGAGCTTACTCCTCAAAGCAGTCCCCAAGCTCCTGTCCCCATCCCCGTCCTGTGTCCCCACAGGGGTGGCCTGGCTCAGGCCTCTTCCCGTCCCACCCAGACCCTAGCTCAGCCTCTCCTGTGGCTTCTCGAACTCCTCCATCCTCACACAACCCCCAGAGGCTCTTTCCACACTCAGAGCTGATCCTGCCCCTCCCACTGCTCCCCAGAACCCCAGGCCAAGATCCGGGCCCTTGAGGCCCAGTGACGTCTGGCCCGCCCTCCTCCACGGAGACTTCCCGCACCTTGAACTTTGCACATGTTCTTCTCACGCCTTTAAATGCACGCTCTCCTCTCCCTCTGCCTTCAACTGTCAAATGCCAGCTCATCCTTCACACGCCACCTCACCGGCCCCTCCTCCTCCAGAAGCCACCTGTGACACCCTGTGTGCCCTCCCCAGCCACAGCCAGACCGGAGAGGGCCCAGCTGCTCGTCATTCCAAGCTCCCGTCTCTCTGCCTTAGTCCTCTTCCCACCAGACCAGAGGTCCCTACAGTGCCTTGGCCACACTCCCCACCAGTAAAAAGGTCTGGAGCACTCGCCCCCAATAACATCTGTCTGTTTATTTGGGCATCATTGCAAGCCTTACTGAACTACTATGTTCCTAACATAGTAGGAACACTAAGTGAGTGTTCCTAACACTAAGTGAGGAATGGTGACATCTCCCATGCCCCCAACGATGGTCTTGAAAACAACTTCAAAGCCAGAATCCACTGGAGAGACCGTCCCTGAAGGCCAGGGGCTCCCCGAGATAGGCAAATGCTGCACGGGCCTCATGCAAGTGTCCCCAGCCACCAAGCCCAAGCACAGGGCCTCTCCCAGAAGTAACTGCTACCTTCCAGGGGTCATCACAGCCATTTTCCAGTGCCAACCACATGCTGGGCCCCGTTCCAGAAATTCACAAGCAGCTACTTGTTTAAATCCTCACAATAAATGCCCACTCAGGACGTAGGGCCTGGCTTTATGTGCAGGTGACAGAAGAGGCCCAGAGACGTAAAAGGGTTTACCCAAAGGCACACAGCACCAGTCCCAGGTGACATCTGAACCCTGCCAGGGCCTGTGCTCCTGATTATTACGCTCCCTTGGGAGCACTGAATGCAGTCTTCTTGGATGAATGAATGAATGAACCAACGAACGAATGAATGAATGAAACAGCCAAAAGAAAAAGAATGTGACGCAAGAAGACGCAGAGAAGAGACACAGGGAAGGAAAGAAACAGAACCAAGCCTGGGGCTTTAACACTGACCCTGCCCAAAGGGAAATTAGAAGAGTCTGCACGGACCCAAATCCTCCCAAACCTTCCCCCTGGGGAAAGCGCCACCAGGGCACGCCCTTGGAAGAGACCGCAGTGACAGGAGGGGGGTGGGGCGAAGGTGGGCGGGGTCAGTGGGCCGGGGACGCTCCGGGGTCGATCCCAGGGGCGAACTCCTCACCCCGCATCTGTAGGGTCAACGATGAATGTCGTGCACGTCTTCTTCTTGACGATCTTAGGGATCCAGCTCTGGGGACAGGACAAGGGGTGGGAGGACGCCAGCTCAGTCCTATGGATACGAGTCCTCCATCCCGCATCCTTCCCCGGACCCAGAAGTCCGGCACCCCAGCGCCTTCCTCCCCCAGCCTCAGGACTTCCCTAGCCCCCCTCCTATCTGTCCCCAAGGACCCAGGAGTCCGGAGCCCCCCAACCTCCAGGAACCCCCACCCCGACCCCTTCCTTCGTCTGAACCAGGAATCTAGGTCTCCAGCACCCTCCTCGCTGGGAACCAGGAGGCCAAGCCCGGGAGTCCGGCCGCTGTACCTGCTCCTTCTCGGGACCCACCATGCTTCCGCGGCCGCCGCAACCTACCCGGCTCCCCACATTCCCTCCACCAACCCCGATTCCAGACCCGCCCAGCACAAACCGGATCCGCCACTTCCCAGCGGGGCGGGGCCAGGTCTGGGGGGGCGGGGAGTCCTGCGGATGCGAAAACGAGAGGCGGAGCAAAGGGACAGTGGGTCGTGCCAGACAAGACCCAGAGGGGGCCAGAGAGCCAGAGAAGGAGGGACAAGAGACTGAGAGAGGGAAAAGGAACCAGGGAGAGGAGGACAGGACCCAGAAAAGGGATGTCAGAGACAGGAGAGAGAGAAACGGAGATTGGGGGGCAGGGGGGAGACAGAGACCCAAGATGGAATGCCAAAGGTAGGGAGAGGGTACATTAATCCATGGTGGGGGGTGGCACAAAAACTTAGGTAGGGGGCAGAGAATCAGAAAGGGGGTGAACAGAGATTTTGGGGGGTATACTGTCTCACAGAGAGGAAAACAAAGAGTTGGGTGGAGAGCAGACATTCCAAGTGACAGGAAGATCGTAGAATCCTGTGGCTGGGGAATAGTGGGTGGCAGAAATGAGAGAGGGAGTCCCATAAAGAGGGCTGGGGACCCAGAGGGCCAGGGCAATAGTGACAGGGCGAGGAGTGGGAGATAGTGACCCACAGACCGGCAGGGCCACATGTCTCCTGCCAGCTCTGACAGGGACAGCTGCGGCCTAGCTGGGTAATCTGAGCCCCCCACCCCCACCCCCATGTATTTATAGCCCTGGCCTGGCCTGGTCTCCTGCCCTTGGCTCCAGGGACAGCAGGTCACAGGTGTGTGTGCTGGAGGGAGTTCCTTCCACCCCTGTCCAGGGCCTCCATAATGTCATCCACACTCCCAGCAAAGGCTCCCTCTCTGGCCAGAAACTCCCCAGAATCCAATCCCCAATCCTTCCATGGCAGAGGTCTCTCCTCTCGGATGGGTCCCTCCAGCCCCCACAGTTGTCTTAGGCTCCCCCCACCTTGGCCCACTAAAGGTCTACCCATTGTCTTTGCCCCTACCAAACATGAACTTGTTGGCAGCCAAGTCAAGCCCTTGGTCCCCAGTCCTGGCCAGGCTGAGACCCCTTCACCTGCCCCTTCCCCAGCTCTGAAAGGAGGAGGGGCAGGCAGGGACTGGCCCAGAATAACTCAGGGCAGAAAGTAAATTTAGCCGCAGAGAGGGGTGGAGAGAGACCCTATTGGCTGGGAGGTGGGGAGGGAGGGCCTGAGAGGGGGGTGAGGGGGCTCCTGAGACAGCCTCTGAGGGGGGTCCAGCAGTGAGGGCTGGGAGGGAGACAGACAGGCAGAGGCAACAGGGGACATAGCAAAGGAAAGACACAGGCAGAAAGAACCAGAAGGACCCAAAAAGGGGCAAGGACCGCAACACTCATCCACAGAGCCACAGAGGCAGTTGGAGCCAGCCCTGGAAGAAGCTCTGCTGCCTGTCTGTCCCCATGGGCCACCGGGGGCCATGGCTGCACACTTCTCTCCTCTGGGTGGCCGCGGCCAGCCTGCTCCTCCCCCCCGCCATGACCCAGCAGCTGAGAGGGGCCGGGCCGGGCCCCAGCAACTGGAACAACAATGCGGGAGTCGTGGGGCCCTCAGAGGACGTGTCTGGTGACTTTGGCTACCCCATGCACAGCCACAGAGGCCACAGAGATGAGAATGAGGACGTCTCCAGGGAGTACAGTCACGGAGGCCACAGGTACCAAGTCCACGAGGTCAGAGAAGAGAATATTCCGAGTGAGGAGGTCTTCACTGAACACGCTCGGCAGGCTCATGGGCACAGAGGCCACGGGAACGAAGACGTGGATGATTCAGACGAGCCCGGGCCCCACTTCCCCAGCCACAGAAGCCACGGCCACCAAGACAAGGATGAGGATGAAATGGAGTCCGGCAAGGATCACCATCATACCATCAGGCATGTCCATGGAGGCCACGGAGAAGAGGACGATGAAGATGAGGAGGAAGGTGTGGTCTCCACCGAGTATGGACACCAGGCCCACAGGCACCGAGGCCACGGGAGGGAAGAGGACGAAGACGTCTCAGTTGAATACCATCATCGTATCCCCAGCCACGGACACCGAGGCCACGGAGATGAAGATGGGGATGAGGATGAGTCCACCGAACACTGGCGCCAGATTCCCAGACATACTCACCTTGGGGACGAGGAGGAAGAGGAAGAGGAGGTCACAGTCACGTTCAGCCGCCACGTCGCAAGCTCCCAACACCTGGGTCCCGAGAGCGCAGAGGAGGACGACTTTCCAGATGAATATAAGTCAGTGGCCCCTGCCCATGGAGTCCCCAAGGGCGAAGACGAGGATTCTGACAAGCTTGGTCACCAGGCTCCCAGCCACAGGCAACAAGGCCGCCAAGATGAAGGGCCTGGCCACAAAGGGTCTGCGGAAGATGAGATTAGCCACCAGCCCCTGGAATACATGGGGGTCAAGGACAGAAGCCATTTGAGGGAGAGAGATTCTGAGGAGGGAGAGCAGAGCGAGGGAGGCCAGAGCTCCCACGAGGAAGACGAGGAAGGCGATGAAAGCTCAGAATGGGGAGAAGGCACCCGCCACAGCAGCCTGGATCAGCAGGATGAAGAAGATGAGGAGGAAGGTCATGGCCTCAGCCTGAGCCAGGAGGAGGAGGAGGAGGAGGAGGAGGAGAAGCGGGAAGGGAGGGCGGAGGTGCAGACCCCACTGAGCCAGCACCACCGGGAGGGGGAAGAGGACGAGGATGGGCCGGAGGAGGAGGAGCTTCCCTTCACCATCATCCCTAACCCGAAGGCCGGGAGGGAGGTGGCCGGGGCTGGCTCCAGCGAGGAGGAGCGGAGTGGCGAGGACTCGGGTGAGTGGTCTGGCCAGGCGGGGGCGGGGAGGAGCGGTGTCAGCCCGCTTCACCGCTGCTCTCCTGTCCCTACAGATCTACAGGGGGCCCAGGAGTGCGGCGACTACCAGCCTGGGTCCCTGTGTGGCTACTGCTCTTTCTGCAATGTGAGTGCCCAGCCCAGGTCCATCTTCCAGGCTTTTGTCCCAGGGCTCTAAGGTGCCTGGGGGCAGTGCCGGGTGAAGAAGGACGCTTCTGGGGCCATGCAGCAGGCAGACTGGAGGCCGGGGCAAGAGTCCAGGAGGAAGTGGGGCCTGAGCTGTACCCACCAACTCGGGGATGGAGGGGAGGGTCTGTGGCAGAGTCGAGGGTGGTGGAATGGGACTGGGGCCTGGCAGGCTGTGGGGAGAACAGGGAGAAGGCATGAAGAGAACACCCGCAGGTCCAGCCCACAGCGACAGGGGGACCTGGTGTCACCTCGCAAGAGGGGAACAAGGGGGAAGCTGCTGAGCTCAGTGTGGGAGGTAATGAGCATGGGGAGCTGGGGAAACGTCCAGGGGACAGGGTGAAGGGCTGGCGGGTGGCTCTTAAGTGGTATCCCAAAACCAGAATCCTCCCGTCCCCAGAGATGCACTGAATGTGAGAACTGTCACTGCGACGAGGAGAACATGGGGGAGCACTGCGACCAGTGCCAGGTGACACTTTCCCGGGACCCAGGTTCCACCAGGCCCCCTAGACACCCACAGTCCCCAAATCCTGGCTGCTGCCTTCAGGCTGACCCAACCCTTTATCCCCATCCCTGGTGCTACCTTGACTCCACACTGGATCCCGCCTCTAACCTTAACCTCCGACTGGGGCCCCTGTCCGGCACCCGCCCCCATCCCGGCTCCGCCCCGACCAAGTCTTACACTTGTGTCTCTCCCCATCCCCGCCCCCAGCACTGCCAGTTCTGCTACCTCTGCCCGCTGGTCTGCGAAACGGTCTGCACGCCGGGTAAGCCAGGCAAACTCCGTGGAGGCAGAGCCCAATCCGACAGGCGGGCCGGGGGTGGGGTGGGGGGCTGCAGGGCGTGGCTAGGCGCGGAGGCGTGGCCAAGGCTGGGAGCCGGCGGGCGGGGCGGGGCGCGCGCAGAGAAGCGGGGCCTGGGCCGAGGGAGGGTTGGGGCTAGATACTGAGGCCGACTTAGGCACGCGGTGGCAGGTTGAAGGATGGGCCTGCGGAAGCAGGTAGAATTGGAAGAAAAGAGGCTCCAGGAGAATGGGAACACCAGGAGCAAGGAGAGAGGCGCAGAACCTTGAAAGGAGTACCAACAGAAGGAATTCAACTTAAGGAAGGAATTAGGACAAGGGGGAGCGGGGGAGGGGGGGAGGAGGCGGGGCAGAGCTAGTCTGGATTCCAGGTTCCTCTAATTTCGCCTGTGGTGTTCCGTTCAAGCCTCTTATCTTTTCTCCCACAGGAAGCTACGTCGACTATTTCTCCTCCTCCCTGTACCAGTAAGTGTGTGGAGGGGGGCAGTCTGAGGGCCCGGTTTAGAGAGGCGCAGTCCCGCTGAGTGATTGGGCGACCCTGGGACTCCATTGCCCTGTCGGTAAAAACGGGCAGGTTAACATCTTCATCGAAGCGCCTGGGGCGAGCTTTGGGCACTTGGGCTAACCTCGCGTCCTCCTCTCCAGAGCCCTGGCGGACATGCTGGAAACTCCGGAACCCTGACCATCCGGCCGCGGCGCAGACGCACCGGCCTGGCCCTCCGACCCCTTCCCATGAGCCATATTTATTGAATTGCAGTATGAATAAACATGCTCCCCGAAACCTCGTTGTCAGGCGTGGAGTCCGGATTCTCGGGGCACCAGGGAAGGCACGGGTGGGGACTTGGGACTTAGACTCATGGGTCGGAGGGAGGGGCGGTCCGGCCTCCCGGTTTCCTGAGGAGGTCGGTTATCCTAAGGTCCTGACAAATAAATCAGGCAACACGGGAGCTTTTTGAAACAGTTCTCTTTACCCGTGATCACTGAGTGACGCCTGGGGCAGGGAGGCCGACCAAGAGTCTCGGGCGAGGGCTCCCCCACCGTCCTCCCTCCCCCCACGCCACGTCGCCCAGTGGCATCGTGGAAAGAGGATTCTCCCATGCAAACCCCGGAGCCGGAGGGGAACCGGGAGCGCAGTTCTGCACCCCCTGCCCCCGGGGCACGGACACGGCCACAGCACGGGGGGGCGGAGAGGCCCCGGGGAGACGAGACACTGGGGAGGAAGAAGGGACTCCACCCGCAGCTGACCCCAGGCACCGGCGACCTGACGCGGCGGGGCGGGGATGAGTGGCACATGGGGCGAGGCTTGTAGCAGCGAGTCCCCCCTCCCCTCCTTTCGGATGAAGAGGGAAGACTTGGGCCCCGCGACTGGGGAGGAGAAAGGGGAGCGGGCAGCCTCTCCTAGCATGCGGCCCGGGAGGGAAGCCCCGCTCCCTTCCCGCGGGGAAAGGGCACCCATCTCCCATCGGAAACTGATCAATAAATTACAAAGTAGAGAAAAGGGAGGCGGAAGTTTGGGGCGGGATTTCTTCCTGCCCTCTTCGTTCCCCCTCTCAGTCCAGTTCGTGTGGTTTGGTCCAGGCCCAGTCCTTTTGTGAGGCAGGGACGCGCACTCCCCGCTCGTCTGTACAGATGGTCCAGTCCGCGGCGCGAGCTCCCCCGCCCGCTCTCCCCGGCGAGACCATACTCTGGGCAGGAGGGGGAACAGCCCAGCCTCTGGAAGATTCTTCCATCCGAGTGAGGTCACCTGCATTGACGCCGGGGGCAGTACGTGGAGCCGTGAAGATCCATAGTGCCGCCCCGACCCCCCAAGATGGCCCAGGACAGTCCTCACCTGGAGGCCTACACTAGCAGGAGTAGGTCCGGACCGAAACGCCGTCTGCCCGGGAGCTCCCAGAAGTCTGGCCTAGAGGGAGAGCGAGCAGTGATTTGGTCTGGTGCGCGTGTGTGACACACACACACACACACACACACACACACGGTAGGGTTTCCCTGATCCTCAATCCCAAGCGTCCTCTCTTGGATTTCCCTTCCCGCGATGACAACGAACACCCGGCTCCACGCCGGTTTCCCTCCCCTCCCCGCAGCTGTGGATTCATCTAAGGTGCCCCAGGTGACTGGGCGGATTCATTTCCCACTTCGGAGACCGGTGGAGGTTAATCCACTCCACACCCGGAGGAGGGAATTGGCAGACTGAGCAATTCATTCGTCATGTGTCGGGGAGAAAAGGACTAGGCCATTTCACAGAACCTAGAGGGAGGCTTCTGGAATGTAGAGTCGGTCCTTTTCCCACCCAGAGCAAGGGAAAGGGAGGAGGGGCCGTCGTCCTGGGGAGCCGCCCACCTTCGGGCTGCAGCTTGCGGAGAGGGAGCCCCGGAGATCCCAGGGCCCCAGCTGCGGCCGAACGAAAGTTGGGGGGCAACATCTCAGCTGAGTCGGGGGTTACGCCTCGGAGGTCCTTCTCTCGAAACATCTTCCGCCAGGACGGGGAGCGGCTGAAGGACTTGGCGCTATCCTAGGTATAGGGGCCGGGCCGGCGATGAGCAACCGGGACGAGTTCAGCCCCTTCTTTTGACTCCGCCCCCCCCGGGTAGCACCTCTCCCTTAGCCCCGCCCCTGCCCTGGCCCCGCCTCCAGCCGCCTCAGGCCAGTGCGGTCAAGCCCCATCCTTCAGCTCAGGCCCCGCAGGTGCCGCTAGCAGCTGAGTCTCCACAGGGCCTGAGCCTCGGGACTGCCGCTGCGCCCACCTCGTCCAGCCTCCTGTCGGTGCCCAAGGAGATGAGGTTGCTGAACTCCTTCTCCAGGAGCTGCCGGGCCTGGGGACGAGAGATGGAAGACGGGTAGCAGCATGCAGTCTGCGAGGTTGGGGGTGCCCCGTGTGCCCCAGGCCGAGCGGCCACTCACCTGCGCATTCTGTGTGGGGATCTGCAGGAGCAAGGCCAGGTCGGAGTAGTCGAAGGTCTCGTCCAGGGCGAGCAGCGCCCCGTGCACCCCACTCTCCGTGAGGTTCGTGGCGAATTCCTTCAGTCCCAGCCCGGACACCCAACCCATGACCCGCTCGTTGGACCACACCATCACGTCTGGGACAGAAGGGGCTCTCAGTGGCCGGCCGGTCCAATATAAGCCCCATGTCTCCTCCACTCCCGTTTTTCCGGACCCCGCCCCCTATTCTGGCCCCGCCCCCGCCCCTCCTTTGATCACACCTCCTCCCTACCTGCCCCAAGCTCCTCCACCTGGCGTGGGGCAGCGGGGAGGGAGGACTCCTATGCTTCTACTCACCCCGGATCTGGGTCTGACTCTCTTCCCGCCTCCGCTCCAAGTCCTTCCGGTCATAATTGAGCCGTTTCAGGCACATGATCCCATAATGCAGACTCACCCTGGGCAGTAAGGAAAGCGGGGTCACAGAGGAGCCTTCACAACTCCAGCAGCTGCTGCTGCTTCCCTCCCCACTGGCTGTGGTCTTCTGGGAAAGGCTGGGAAGTTGTTCTACTGGGTCAGTTTTTGGGATCGCTGACCCTCCCAGGACTTGGGGTATTTCCAACAGGCAGTTCCTACTGATAACCTGGACAGGATGTGGGGTCAACAAGCCAAGCTGAGGACGTGAACTTTTCCTAGCAGGCCGCCTTACTGGCGGAAGGGACACAGAACTCGGGATTTCCTGAGAATCCGGGTGAAAGGGCCACAGATAGTTCCCGTCACCAGTCCCACCGGCCAACGACTCTCTAGGAGCGAGGCCTCCCCTCGGACTGTCCCCCTTGGCCAGGCAGCCCCCACCTGTGGAAGCTGTCCACCATCTTGAGCTGGCCCCGGAGCTCCTTCTTGTTAAGATGATCTAACATGCGGGCGTCCACCAGCGACTCCATGAAGTAGCTGCGGTACTGGGGCAGCCCCAGGCTGGGCAGCCAGTCGTTCCCCACCCACTCGTGGTTCATGTCACCATATGCCAGGATCTGGGGCCATGGGCAGGTGGGGGGAGGGGTCAGGCCCTCTGACCCCTTCCCATGTCCATAGGAAAGGGTGCGCTCCAACCCCCTGACCCAAGGTCGTTCTTTCTCCACCCCACCTTAGGACATCGGTCAACCTCTGGTCTCAACCCATCCAGTGGTCTCCTACACCTTCCTAATAACAGAGCAGACCCTTGTCTCCTGGGAGTGTGGGCCCAGGCCCCGCAAGATCACCATCACCTGTGCGCATGCGGCCGGCACTGCAGCATCTCAGACCCTCCCCCTGCGGGGAAGCAGAAGCTGCTCTCCCACCAGAGCCTCAGGCTACCGGAGCGGTCAGGGGGGAGAAGCACTAGTCCCAGCTCCGAACAATGCATCAGCCCAACATCGCTCCTCCCCCAGTCGGGACAACCAGTTCTTCCAGTGTAGCTGTCCCCACAACACACGATAATGGATCCATCCGTCACTCTCGCACTGTCCAAAAATACTAGTCTCATGCTATAGCTACCCCAGGCTACTCTTCTGGATCGGCCCAAAGTCCTTCACTCCGTTTAGTGCAAGGAAACAATCAGCACCTCCCCCACTCCCCGGCCCCACTGGAAAGGAAGACCCAGCTCCAACCTAGCTCCGCTACCTCAGGCGAGTTCATGCCTCTCCCTTCTGGAGAACAAAGTGTAGCTCTTCCTTCCCCGCCAACTTCTCAGCCTGACCTGCGGCCCCTCCCCAAGATGCTTCCCCCTTTCCCTCAGGACACTGGAACAGCCCCACTAACCCTCGATTAGAGAGAAAAGGTCTCCCCCTAGTTACAGCACTGGAACAGCCCCTGGAGCCCCCGCAACCCACGATAATGGAATGGCCCAAGCCCCACGCTAACGATGGACTAGTCCAGGCTTCTCCACCGACCCCCACCAAGCCACAGTGAGACAGTCCAGAGCCCGGCTCCACGCAGCGCCCCCCGCGGTGATGATGGAACGCTCCGGCGAAGGGGCGGGGCTTAGGGAAAGAGGGGCGCGCATGCAGCGTGCACAGCCTGTTCATGCGCCCACGTCCCACCCCGCGCCCCCTACCTGCTCCCAGCTGATCTCCTTGGTCTCCTGACCCGTTAGTAGGAAGAGGGGAGAGAAGGGGTGGGTTAAGGGACCGGCGGTGGAGGGCGGGAGGAAGGAACAGACGGACGAACGGACAGAGATTTGCCCCCCTATCCCACTCCTCCCCAGGAGAGTCAATGCCACCCCCAAGGCCACCGGCAGGGGTCACTCACAGGCTTGGTCGTGGCCGTCAGGGACTCCATCTCCTCGTGTGTCATCCACACGTTTCCTGTGGACTGAGGGGCGAGGGGTGTTACAGGGATTAAGAGAAGGCTTCTGGGTGGGGAAGAGATGTTCCTAGAGGCCCAGACCAGGTCCGCTTACATACATTCTGCTTTCTGCCTCAGAAAGGCCCGTCACTGCTGTGGACCAGGCAGTTAAAGAGAAACGGGATGGTCATTTATTGAGCACCTGCTGTGTACCAGGCAAAAGAACATGGGCTTTGAGGTCTGGCAAGTTCAGGTTTGAATTGAGGGCCTGCCCGGGTGTTTTGCTGTATGGCCCTGGGCACATCACCTCTCTGACCTCCCGCAGGTGTGTGTAAAGTGACTTTCAGAACGAGGGGGCAGATACAGCAGTGGGGTGGGACAAAAGTTTGGAGGGTGGTAAAGGGGCTGTGTATTCGCATTTACTGAGCACCTGCCCCCAACAGCCCCACGAGTTCGGATTTCACACATGGATTCAGACGCCTCTGTAGCTTCTCATGCAAGCCAGACACGGTTGTAGGGTCTGGGACACACGCGGGGAAATTTGAAAATGGACTGAAGAGATGAAACTGACAATAATGGTCCCGTTCTTAGGTATAAGGGCGCAGTGGCTGCGGGGGGGAGAACATTCTTACTGCTCGAAGATGACCCGAAGAAGTAATTTTTGCGGGCTAACCAATGGTGTCCACAAATTACACTGGAGGGTCTCAGATACACACACACACACACACACACACACGTGCACGCACGCGGGCGCGCAAACAGCAAGTAGAACAAGGAGTTAACAATAGCCGGATTAGGCATGGCACACAGAAGTTTGGGCACAGAACAAAAGGATAAACTATTAGAAGGCCATAAACACAAGGGGGTAAAATTAGGTGTTAATGTGCTGGGGTGATGGTGCAAGTGACTAGTTTAATGTTGAGTTAGGTAGGCTTCCTGAAGGCGGTGACATTTGAGCTGAGACCTCGAGGATGAGAAGGGGGGGCGCTCATCAAGAACTTTGTAAGGAACCATATGAACTTGGATTTCTCCCCTGGACGGGGATGGGGTCCTGTCTGTGTAAGACAGACCGAAATAAAGGAGAGGCAGGGAGACCTGAGAAGGCTCCCCGCCCGCCCCCGCCCCCCCCAGCAAAATTAATCCAATCCAGCTGAGACACAAGAGGGTGAGGGTCTGAGAGACAGGGCCGAAGTGAGCGAGCCCAGGATTGGCTGGTCTGAGGGCAATAGGCGGGGCCCCGAGGAGGCAAGGGGTGGGATTGGCCCACAGACGCTCACCGTGCGGGAGGAGGCGGGCGCTGAGGGCGAGGTGAGGGAGACCATCTCCTGGATGGCCAGGCGCAGCTTGAGCCGGTGCAGCGGGTTGCTGATGCCGATCTCCCGCTGGATCTCCGTGTCCGACAGGTTGGCCATGATGGCCCCGCTCTTGACGTTGGCCCGGCAGGCGGCCACATACCATGCAGGCATGCCTACCCACAGCTGGACAGAAGGAGGGCGGGAGGCGGGGAGAGGTAAGGAAAAGACACACACGGAGAGACAGAGACAATATTGGGGGAGACACCAGAGAGACAGAAAGCAAAGGAGAGAGGGAGATGGGAGAGGCGGGAAAGTGGGCAGTGAGAAGAGATGGAGATGGGGCAAGGCAAACAAGAAGAGAGGGAGTCAAAGGGAGACACGGGGAATGGGGGGGGGGGGAGGCGGGGGAGTCAGAGGGTAATGCCAGAGTCACCATCACCAGATGGGGATGGGGAAAGATGGGAGCAAAGACATTGGGAGAGACACACGGGAAGACCCAGAGACGTGGGAAGAAATGCGGAGAAGGACAGTAACACAAAGATGGGGAGAGAGGCCCAGAGAATCCCATACAGTGAGAGAAAGATGTGGGGAGACACAAAAAGAGAAAGCCAACAGGACAGGAGGACGGAGTGGGGCACGGACAAAGGCGCAGGGGGAGGAGGACAAGGAGGAGGAAGGCGTTCAGATCAACAGGAAGGCTGACATCTCTCAGGGCCTCATCCCCCTGCACCCACCCGCCCTGGGCCAGGAGGAGGATGCTGGGTGGCCCGTAGTGACCCAGCAGGGCTGCCCCAGGAGTTGGGAATCGAGAGTCAGGGTATTTCTGGGTCCCAGTACCTCCAGCCAGGAGACCACGGTGGGCCCATCCCAAGCAGCAAAGGGCAGGCCCTGGCGGCAGGCCTCTTCCAGAAGTTCGTGCCTGGGGACAGAGGCCTAGTAGGGCAGGAGCTCTCAGGGACAGAGACATCCCCCCCCCCCCCGCTGTTGTCCCGGATGGGGCCCTTCCCCACAAACCCCCTCCAAAGCATAGTTCTCTCTCTCAATGGGACGCTTCATGAATTTGCCTGGCATCCTGGTGCGGAGGCCGTGCTAATCTCTGGATCGTTCCACAGTTAGTACAGCGGCTGCCAAACTGAGCCCCCAAAGCACTTTTTATGAAAGGCAGAAAACTTGGAAGGTTTAGGGGGCAAAAAAAAAAAAGTGACTCTTTGTAAGTGGCCTCCCCTAACCGCCAGCCCAGCCTACACACACACACTCACTTCCTCTTGTTCCGTCGGTCCTTGTCTCCTGGGCCCGTCAGCTTGGCTAACCCCAGAGGGTCTGTGGCCAGTGTCTCATCCGAGGGTGTCCCTGCTGAAAGCATGGAGACGCTGGAGTTTGGAGTGTCTCAAATAGGAAAGAGACTCTCTGAGGTCAAGAGTGCTGAGAAGGAGGCCAGCGAAGCAGAGGCCCCGGGGGAGTGATAATGCCAAACAAGAAGCTATTCCACCTCCCGGGTGGGGAATTGGAAACATGCCCAGCATAGGGCTGGGTTCACTGGGCTGGCCTCGGTAAGGGATCCCGCCTGCAGTGCCAAGGCCTGGGTCATTCTCTCAAGGCGGGCAAAACAGGGAGTGGGAGGTGGGGTGTCTCCTGGGATGGCTGGCACCACTCTCTGCCCGGGAGGGAGGCAGGGAGGGCGTATTCCCTGATTTGTGGTGTTCGTCGATTTCCACGATGTAAAGAATCCCACCGATTTCAGGCTACTGATGTAAGGTCAGGCAAGTCCATAAAACTCCTGAAAATTAAACTCTTGGCTCTCACAAGCCAGTACAACCAGTACACCATCTGCCCTGCCTTTAGGTGGTCCTCTCTCTTTCTCTACTTAAAAAAATAGGTAAATGCAATAATAAAATTCATTTAGCTCCCCACCTCCAGTCACCCAGGCAGGCCTCAGAGCGCCCTGTCCTTGTCCCTCTTCCTTCCCTTTTCCTCTGCCGACTCCTGACCCTTTCACATCCTACGATTTACCAAATGAATGAAGACTCTCAGATGAATGTCAAGTGAATTTGTGAAAAGGAAGAAGGAAGGAAGAGAAGAAGGAAAGAAGGGAGAGAGGAAAGGAGACAGGGTTGGCATCAGGGTCCTCACCCAGAGAAGAGCTGTCCCGGCCTGGTGGTCCCATTCGCCCCTTCTCCTTCTTGCCAAAGAGACGGCCTATGGATGACTTGATGCTCTTCTTCTTGGGGGCTTTGTGCAGGGAATCTGGAGTGCCTTCACTGGGTGAACAGGACAGAGTGAGGGCACACCCCCTCTGGGATGTCTCCTCGCCTGCCAAGTCCTTGCCCATTCCCCCGACACACCCTCCCAAGCAAGCCCCTCCCTCATCCCATCCACTGTCCCTGCTGACCTTCCCCGCGAGGGCCCACCATCTTCCAGGGATCCCGCCTGCAGTGCCAAGGCCTGTGTCATTCTCTCAAGGCGGGCAGAACGGGGAGTGGGAGGTGGGGTGTCTCCTGGGATGGCTGGCCCCTCCCCTCGTGGAGCCCCAGCTTCCTCCTTGGGGACATGATTCTGGGGACAGAAAGGCAGAGGAGCTGAAATAAATTAGAGGAGTCATGCTGGAGGCTCTTCATTAGTTGGGATGTCTACGAGGGGGTGTCCGGGATGCCCCTGGTTGGGGTACCATTTCTTAAAGCAGCTTAGATCAGGTGGAGTGAGCTGCAGAAACATAAAGGCAATGAGTCGGCCTGGAGCTTGACCGGCCGGTTTTGATGTATCCCAGCTTCTGGTGTCAGGAGTGGGATCTGCTCACGCTCAAGGAAAGCTAATGAGTTACACATTCTAGAAGTCAGAAAACTGGGTGCAAGACAATGAAATGGGACTAATATGTCTTATTCCTCCTCAAAGATCAATTCTGAGGACTAATATTAGCTCTCAAATGTACGTTTAGTCACAGAAACCTTAAAAAAAAAAATGAAGAAACGTACTGCATAAAACAGGTAAAAGCAGGCCAGATCTGACTAAAGTACTAGTTAGGGTTCAGAAACCCCATGGCTCAGCCTCCCACTACATCCTCTAAGTTGGATCTTGTGGGGAAAGCGAAGGCTGCTTTTGAGAAATCACTGGTGTGAAGGTTTTTTGCTGCTGTTGGTTGGGGAGCCTTGTCTCCGATCTCACCACCCCCCAAACACCCCACCAAAATGAGACTTCAGAACACTCACGGCTTTGTCGGTGCCCTCACGGGCAGGGCTAGGTGGTGCCAGACGGGGCGTTGAGTGACCAGAGCTGGGAGGGGAGGGGCTGGCAAGGGTAGAGGTAGTGAGGGAGGGGGGCAGTGAGCAGCTACTGCGGTAGCGGCCCAGGGAGTCAAGGCCAGAGCCAGACACCCGGCTCTCCAGCTCCTCTGCCCTTTGTTCCGTTGTCTCCTTCTCCTCTTGGATAAGCCTGAGGAGGAAAAGGGGGCAGACTGAGTGAAAGAACAGAAGCAAGCAATGGGGACAGAGGCAAGCAATTGGGGATCCCAAAAGGCCCAGAAGGCTTGGGGGTAGGAGGGAAAAGAATTCCGAGGAAAGCATAATGAAGTCAGAGGATCTTGATGCATTCATCATGGCCTCATAGGTTCAAGGGCAGTCAAGGGGTCATGAGAAGCTCAGAAGGTCATGGAGGGATAAGGGACAACAGGAATATCAGGGTCTACATCAAGGCTTCCATGATGATAACCATATGTTTCTATAAAATCATAAAAGACATCACTAAGGGAGGCGCCTGGGTGGTTCAGTGGGTTAAAGCCTCTGCCTTCGGCTCAGGTCATGATCTCAGAGTCCTGGGATCGAGCCCCGCATCAGGCTCTCTGCTTGGCAGGGAGCCTGCTTCCCTTCCTCTCTCTGCCTGCCTCTCTGCCTACTTGTGATCTCTCTCTCTGTCAAATAAGTAAATAAAATCTTTAAAACAAAAACAAAACAAAACAAACAACAACAACAACAACAAATCACTAAGGGAAAAAGGCCCAATTCCAAGGAGGAAAGAAAGAGCAATATCATAATAAGATCAGGGGAGATCAGGGACTCTGAGGTCAACCTAGGATCTGAGAAGTTCATGGAGTCATCTGAATCAATGCCTCAACTCACAATGACTTTGGATGGAAAGTAGTGGTCATGTTGGTGTATTTGCAGGGGCCCATGGAGAGTGCATTGTTAGAGGATTGCCAAGTAGGGTAATCTCTGGGAAACCAGGGTAGACTTTATGTCAGTAGGGGATTCATGATAAATCAAGGATTCTTGTTCTATTAAGTAAAAATTCTTGGTATCTTGAATTGAGGTTCTTGAAGTATTAGGGTGAGACTCTTGGTATTTGAGATTGGGGACCTTGTGTTGTGTTGAGATTCTTGAGGCAGCGGGAGACCCTGGCTACTAGCTGTGTGAAGCCATGACATCGAGGGTGTGCTGAAGGATTCTTGGTGTACTGGCTTGAGAACCTGGGTATTTTGGGAATTCAGTCTTTGATGTGCTGGGAAATTATGAATACTGGAGAGAGGACAGATAGACAGGAAGCACAGAGGAGGCGGCTGGGTATATCCTGAGGGATTCCTAGTTACTAAAGGGAGTGTTGGGGTGCGGGAGTTCCTTGAGGATAGTGAGAGAGGAGATGCACTCAGGCTTTCAGAGGAGCTATGGGGTCAGCTCGGGCAGGGTGGAGGAGGGCTGGGCCAGCGCTCACTTGATCTCCTTGTTGATGGCTTCCAGCTGCTCCTGAAGCATAATGGCGAGTGTCTGCACGTCAGCCTGTCCGCTGGGGGAGAGCAGCTCGGCCCCAAACATCCCCTCAGCCTCCTCCTCATCTGAGCCATCCAGCTCCCCAGGGAATGGGGGTGGCATGGACCCCGCAGGGGCAGACCGCTCCCACTCCTGTCTCTGTGTGGGGACAGAAGGATGTCAGGTGTTGGGGCTTCCCTCACCTCTACTGACCTTGTCCACCCTCCATGACCTTGCCTGTGTCCCTTGACAAGGACTGGCCTCACCTTATGATCCAGCCCACACACTTTTCCCAGCCCAGGTCTGTCTCTTGACAAGTCCCTTTCCTTGACCAACTGCCCCACCCAGGACTCTACCTCGTCTCCTGATTCCACCATTTCCCTTTTCCCTTGACTCAGGCCACTTCCTTTGTTCATCCTGTATCCCCATTCTAGGATTCTACACTGTGCCCACCCACCACTCACCGTCCCTCTCCCCTCATCATTCTGCTAAGGTTCTCACCAGGTAGCAGGATATCCACGTGAGGAGACATCAGGCAAGTGGAGAGGATGGAATTGCAAGAGAAAAAAAAACAACGTGGGTCCAGGAGACCCTGCT
Organism: Mellivora capensis; assembly: GCA_004024625.1. Classification (NCBI taxonomy): domain Eukaryota; kingdom Metazoa; phylum Chordata; class Mammalia; order Carnivora; family Mustelidae; genus Mellivora; species Mellivora capensis. The sequence goes on from PISX010003050.1 coordinate 84,102, forward strand.
TCTCAGCCCAGCCCCCTTCCAGAGCTCTGCCTATTAGACTCTTTCCTACTGTTGTCTACCCACCCCCTATTCAGTCTGGGCCCCAAAAGTGGCTGCTGACCTTGGAGGGCTCATCCTTGACCCCTGACCAGCGGCTCCTCTTGCCTGCCCGGCCACTGCCAGCCCCATAGGGGTCCAGGTGGGCACCAGAAGGTAGTGTGGGTGCCTGGGAGTAACGGAGCTCCAGGGCACTGCCAGGGAGAGACCTGTGGGCATGAAGAGAGACCAAGGGGTCAGGAAAAGGGCAGAGAGATCAGGTATCATGGGAAAAGCCCTGAGGTCAGAGGACTGGGAGAGGGACCTGAAGTCAGAGAGCAGAGGCCATGAAGTCAGGTGTCAAATATAACAGGAGTCAATGGAAGCCACGGGAGGAGAGGGAGTGGGGGTGGGGAAGACCTGGAGATCAGAAAGGATGAGCTTGGCCAAGGGGGCTCCTATAGGCAGGGGTGAGGCAGAAGGACTATGTCACCTGGAGTAGGAGGACGGTGGCCTCCCTCGAAGCTGGTCAATCTCCATCTGCATCCGCTCCATCTCTGCCAAGAGCTGCTCCTGGTGGAGGAAGTTGGAGGTATCAGGTCAGAATCCACCCCATCCCAAGGAATAGCCCCTCCCAGCCTGGCTGATGCCAACACCCCCCCCCACCCTGCCAGCAATGCCTGCTCCATGTCCCTGGTCCTAGGCCCCCATACGCTCTCCTCCAGACCCCTCCTTACCTTGTTGAGCAGGAGTTCATCCTGAAGCTTCTTCATGTTGGCTATCTCCTCGCTCAGTGAATTCTGTGGAGGACAGTGGGGGCAGTGAGGGGCTGAAGCCTGGAAGGGGCATGACCTGGGGCTCTAAGAGTCCAGAGATTGGCTGAAGGCGATCCCAGGGGAATGAGGTGGGCATGAGTGGTGAGCTGGAGGGCATGGGGCTTATGGGGCCAAAGATGCATCTGGGGAGGGGAATGTCTGGGAGCCCCAGAATCCAGCATCCTGTGTAATAAAGATTCAAAGTCTGAGGGTCCATGGGCACCTGGGTGGCTCAGTCCATTGAGCATCGGGCTCTTGGTTTCGGCTGAGGTCATGATCTCAGGGTCGTGAAATCAACCTTCCCTCCATTCTCTCCCTCTTCCTCCCCCTCTGCCCCTCCCCCTGCTCGTGCTCTCTAAAATAAATAAATAAATAAATAATCTTCAAAGTGTGAGGGTCCAAAGGGTCAGAGGCTTGGGAAAAAGCCAAGAATTCAGGGGGTGGGTGCACCCAGCTGTTGGGTTTAGACCAGGTACAGACCCGAGAAGTCTGTTGAATTCAAATTCCGGATGCCCAGATTTGACATTTCGCCTAAGGATTGGGGGAAAGGTCTGGGGCCCCGGGATGGCGGCAGGAGGCGGTCTAGAATTGCACGTTACTTAAGTCCCGGGCACACCTTCTCCTCCAGAGCCCCCATGCGCTCCTTGAGGTGCAGCTGTAACCGTTCGTTGGACTCGCTCAGCAATTTGTCTACCGTCTCTGACAGCCGCTTATTGTGGTCATCGTTCATCTTCTCCCGTTGCCGTGCCTGCCCAAAGGACAGCGGGACAGGGACGCTCTAGCCCACGGGGGCCCGGAGCCCCGCCCCCAACTCTACCAGCTCATCTAAGCTCCAGCCCCAGCTTCAAAGCTCCAGCCCCTCTGCAGTCGTCCGCCCCCTCACCCGCTGCAGCTCCTGGTTCTTCTCCTCCAGCTGGGCCTCCAGCTGCCGAAGCCGCTCCTCAAAATTCCCATGACGCTCCTCAGCCTAGTGGACAGGAAGCCAGGGCCTCTGACTTTGCCCCACCAGGACCCAGTCAGGCTCAGGCCCCGCCTCTTCCAAGGCTGAGGGCCAGGCTCCGCCCCCCAAGCCCCAGGCTCCTCCCCTGAGAGACTCCAGACCCGCAGTAGGATTCGCACCCTGTCCCTTCCTCGGGGGTCTGTACTGTCTCTTTTGCGTTCCAGACCATCCTGTCAGTCAGGACTAGAGAACCCCCAACCCCTCACAGACCTCCAGGTCCTGCCCCCATTCCAAGTTCTCTCCCTTTCCTAGACCCCCGGCCCCGCCCGTTTCCCCAGAATCCACGAGGCAAGTCTCCTACCCCTCCGAACTGAAGGCCCGGCCTCATCCCTCTACCCCACACCCCCGCCCTCCCGCCCCACGCCTCTCCTCACTTTGTTGAGCGCCGCCACACGCTGGGCCAGCTGGGCCTCTATCTCCGGCAAGGTCTCCGCCTTCTGCAGCGTCTGCTGCAGCTTCTGTTTGGCGTCGTCCAACCACTCCGCCAGCTGACGGCTCTTCTCCTCACTCTGAGGGAGGGCAGACATGTGGGTGGAGGGTGAAGGGGAGAGGACAGGAGCCAGGTAACACAGGCCACGGCCGCGCCCCCATGTCCCCTCCCTGGCCGTGCCCCCACCTGCCGGTACAGTGACTCCTTGCTGGCCAACTCGTTCTCCAGCTTGTCATTGGCATCGTGCAGAGACGTGGCCTCTCGCTGGGCACTCAGATAGCGCTTCTCCAGGGTGGTGATCCGCTCCTCCATATCCTCCCGCTGCGCAAGCGCCTGCAGAGGCCGCAGAAGGTCACGTGGACGACAGCTCCCAGCAAGCCCCGGGGTGGGGGGTGGGGGTCGGGAAGTGTAGGCTTAGAACCTCAGACCAGGCACCCCAGGGTATCCTGGGAAGTGAAGTCTCCCGCTATCTGGGCGTCAGAATGGCGGAAGCACACCTCCCAAGAACTGGAATAGCCAACCTTAAGGACCCCGACCACCCAAGAGTTCAAACGGTGGTACCACACCTCCCATGAGCGTCTAGGGTGTACTATCTTAGACCCTCCCCATATGGATGACCTGAAGCCCATGGGATCGGAAATCTCTACTCTCCTTGGCCCACTCCCCTCAAAAATCCAAGCCTTAGGGGCGCCTGGCTGGCTCAGTCAATAGAGCTCTGTGACTCTCGATCTTGGGGTGCTGAGTTCAAGCCCCACCTTAGCAGTAGAGTTTACTTAAAAATAATAATAGGGACGCCTGGGTGGCTCAGTTGGTTGGACGACTGCCTTCGGCTCAGGTCATGATCCCGGAGACCCGGGATCGAGTCCCGCATCAGGCTCCCAGCTCCACGGGGAGTCTGCTTCTCCCTCTGACCTTCTCCTCGCTCATGCTCTCTCACTGCCTCTCTCTCAAATAAATAAATAAAATCTTAAAATAATAATAATAATAATAATAATAATAAAAAACTGGGGCGCCTGGGTGGCTCAGTGGGTTAAAGCCTCTGCCTTCAGCTCAGGTCATGATCCCAGGATCCCGGGATCAGGCCCCACATCGGACTCTCTGCTCCTCAGGGAGCCTGCTTCCTCCTCTCTCTCTGCCTGCCTCGCTGTCTACTTATGATCTCTGTCTGTCAAATAAATAAAATCTTAAAATAATAATAATAAACAACCTTTAAAAAAGTTCTAGTTATATTCAACTGATGAATCACTAAATTCTACCTCTAAAGCTAGTAAGAAAGAAAGAAATATCTAAATCAATCAATCAATCCAGGCCAGATTTTTCAGCAACTTCTAGCACAGCCCAGGTTTAGAATTACAGAGCAAGTGTCCTAGGGTATCATGAAAAACAAAAGTCCCTTCCACGTGGGAGGAAACATCTCCCAAGAGCCCCATGTTAGCATAGGGTCAGAAAAACCTAAGTCAGGACTCCAGGGTCTCATGGAAGATGGACTTCTGTCTGGGAGCCCCAAGAGGACCATCCAGGCTTAAAATCTGAGGTAAAGGGGCACCTGGGTGGCTCAGTGGGTTAAAGCCGCTGCCCTCGGCTCAGGTCATGATCTCAGGGTCCTAGGATCGAGCCCCACATCGGGCTCCTTGCTCAGTAGGGAGCCTGCTTCTCTCTCTGCCTCTGCCTGCCTCTCCGCCTGCTTATGATCTCTGTCTCTCTCTCTGTCAAATAAATAATAAATAAAATCTTAAAAAAAAAATCTGAGGTGAAAGTCCCAATGGACAGCGAAAAAGAAAGTGCTCGCTCTTCTTTCTCATCCAGTGACTTCTAGAATCCATATCCTACATTTCCCAGCAGTCCCAGGGACATAGGAGTTAGGATCAAGGGGCCTAAGCCAAGATGGGGTGAAACCCAGACAGAGGAGTTCAACTTAGAAGCACAGGAGTGGGGTGGCTGGGTGGCTCAGTCGGTTAAGTGTCTGCTTTGGGCTCAGGTCGTGATCCCAGTGGTTGTGGGATGGCCCTTCCTCCAGACCCCTCCGTGCTCATGCTCTCTTTCTAAATAAATAAATAAAATCTTATTTAAAAAAAAAAAATTGTATGGGGGCGCCTGGGTGACTCAGTCAGTTGGGCGTCTGCCTTCGGCTTGGGTCATGATCTCAGGGTCCTGGAATCGAGCCCCGCATGGGGCTCTCTGCTCAGCGGGGAGTCTGCTTCTTCCTTTCCCTCTGCCTGCCACTCTGCCTACTTGTGCTCTCTCTCGCTCTGTCAAATAAATAAATAAAATCTTTAAAAATAAATAAATAAAGATTGTATGTATTTATTTGAGATAGAGAGAGTGAGAGAGCACAAGCAGGGGAAGGGGCAGAGGGAGTGGGGGAGAAGCAGGCTCTCCAATGAGCAGGGAGCCCGATATGGGACTGAATCCCAGGACCTGAGACCATGACCTGAGCGGAAGGCAGAGGCTTCACTGCTGAGCCACCCAGGTGCCCAAAAAATAAAATCTTAAAAACAAAACAAAACAAAACAAGACACCCCCCCCCCAAAAAAAAAAAACCCGCAAAAGAATTTCCCAATGATAACCTATCTCGGACCAGTTATTGAATGCCGACCATGTGTGTGTCATGTGCCAACCCCCTGGCAAGGGTCATAAATCCCATTCTACCGGTGAGCAAACTGAGGCTCAGAGAGGAGGAGAGTCCACACAGCTTGTGGACCGATTCCAGGTTCCACCATTCATGAGCTCTGTGACTCTGGGCAAAGGGGGACGGGGAGGGACAGAGGGCAGCCCACCAGGGGCTCCGGCCTCACCTCCTTGAGGTCTCGCTGGAGCTTGGCGTTAGCTTCCTCGGCCTTACCCAGCTCGCGGTGGGCGGTGCCCAGCTCCTCCTCCAGCTGGCTCATCTGGCGGCACAACACCGCCAGGCGCTCTCGCAGCTGGCACACCTCCGCACGCTGTCGCTCCAGGGCTTCCTCCAGCTCCGTGGTCCGCCGGTTCGAATCCCCGCCAGGACCAAGGCCATTGGCAACGGGCTGGAGTGGGAACAGTGAGAGAAGAAGGAACAGAACCCAGAGTGGGGAACACAGAGATATAGAGAGAATACAAGGATAAAGTTGACAGAGGGGACGGGGGTGGGGGGGATCAAAGGTCAGTCTGGAGGTTCGCAGAAGTTAGCTAGGTGACTTGAATCAGAGGTCAAAGACCAGTAAGGGTCTTGGGACTTCAGGTGTCATAGAGCCAGTGAGGATCACACCAAACATTAAAAAGACAATCACAAAGTCAGGGGGCTGAGTGGAGGTCACAGGGATGGGGATCCCTGAAGAGCCAGGGGAGCGAAGGGCTACAGCCTCTCACCTGCCCATCGCCATCCTTGCCGGGCTCCTCCAGCCCTGACCGGCGCCTAGACAGCTGCTCTCGAAGGCTCAGGGTCTGGGAACAGGAAACGGAGATCAGAACGAAGGGAGTCCTAGAGCCCGCAGCTCTACTTCCCACTGGCACTGGTCCTGCTGGAGCCACCCCATCCCACAGTCCGTCTTTAAACCCTGTGCCTTCATTATGTATCTCCTTAGCTGCTCAGCCTGAAGAAGTCCACCGTTACTCTTCCCCCTAGCTTCCTTGTGGCGCTGTCCTCTATATCCCTAGTTTTCCCCATCCAACTATTTCCTCCATAGTCGGTTCTTTCCCTTAGCCCCAACCCACTCAAACAGCTCCACCCCATTGGTAGCTCCCTTAGTCCCGCCTCCTCCTTGGCCACGCCCCCACCTCCTGATTGCTCAGCTCCAACTCCTCCTCTAGCACCGCCACCCGCTCCAGCGCCATCCGCAGTCGTTCCCGGACCTGGGGATGAGGGCAGGACAGAGTGAAATGGGGATCAGACACAATCTAAGACATTTGACTGTGAGGCCGAACACCCCTGGGACGGCCTGATAGGGCAACATTAGCATTCCTCTACCTATAATGGTTGTGCAGCTCCAACCAGTTACCAAGGCAGCCCCACCCACCGATAGCCTCCACTGAAATTCATTTTTCAACCAGTCGGGTCCCAGTCTGAGTCGCCCGTCCCAATCGATCTCAGTTAAAATTCTTCCCACTTTGGACATCCCCAATCAATCACAGCCGGAATCTCCTATCCAGGACAGTCCCAGGCGACTATGGGCTTAAGTTCTGCATCCAGGCTCTTCCGATTCTCATACCTTCTCATCCAGGGCCTTGTGGTGCTCGAAGAGGGACTTTAGAGCCTTGAGCACCTCCACCTCGGAAGAGACCCCACCCGGGGACTGGGCCTGGCGCTTTACCACGGTCATGCGCAGTGACCTCTCGTGCCTGGACACCAGGCATTCCAGATGTTCAAGGAGAAGCTACAGGGTTAGGTCACCGGGCCAAGGAAAAGAAAAGGCAAGGGAAGAGAGGCAGGGTCGGGGACAAGGGTAGTCCAGACAGGTGGGGCGGACACACAGAGGAAGAGGGGAGCCAAGCAAAGAGGTAAGGAGAGCGGTCAGGATAAAAGAGGGATATGGGAGGTAGGGGCGTGGTCCAGGAAGGAGTGGTGCAGGAAAAGAACAATTTTGGAGGTAAGGGAGGAGATGTGAGGGAAGGAGGGACCAGAGGAGACCAGCCAGGAAGTCGGAGTAGGGAGAAGAAAGGAAGGCAAGATGGGTAAAAAAGACGGGTTAGGCAGCAACACCGTTGTGGCCCCGCCCACCCCGTTTAGGCCCCGCCCCCACGCCCCTCACCCGCGTGTTGTTCCGCTCCGCCTTCAGCTCTGCAATCTCTTCCTCCCGCTCCAGCAGCTGCTCCCGACATAAATTCAGTTCTTTCGTCAGAGCCGCAAACTCCTGTCCAGATGTGGGTAGGGTCCAGACGATTAGATCAATCCTTTCCCCATGTCCCTCATTACACGGGCCTGGAAGTTTGAAGGCCCCGCCCGTCCCTGCTAAATCCCGCCCCTTCCAGCGGCTCAGGACACGCCCATCACCAGCAAGGCCCCCCCGCCACCATGTACTCCTCCCTTTCACACACGAAGTCCCGCCCCTTCGGAGGTCGAGATCCCGCCTCCCGCAGGCCCCGCCCCGGTCCCGCCCAGACCTGGGGCAGAGCGATGCTGAGCTGGCGCTGCAGCGAATCCTTCTCATGGCCCAGCTCGCGCAGCCGCAACTGCGCCGTAGCCAGCCCGTCCTGCGCCTCGCGGAGCGTCTCTAGCAGGCGCTCGCGCTCCGTGAGCATCGTGACCATAAGGCGCTCCAGCTCGCCGCCCGCCTCGTCCGGGCCCAACGCCGAGCCCCGCCGGCCATCCTCGCTGATGGTGGGCATCACCTCGCACATCATGGCGGCGGTGCTGGCCTGCGGGAGTGGGGAGGGAGCAGGGAACAGAGACCGGCCTTGTCGAGGCACTGGCAGAGAAACTGAGGCACGGCCACTGGGATACTCCATAGTGGAAACTGAGGTGGGGCAACCCAGGCATTGTACAGAAGAAACTGGGGTCCATCCGTTCTGACCATGGCACAGGATAAACTGAAACCCATTGCTCTCAGGAAATCAGGCCCAGCTACGTGGGTGAGAGAATCTGGGGAAACCGAGGTCATACTCCATCAGGGACTGGCAGCAAATCTAAGACCACTCTCGTCAGAGAAGCCAAAGCCAGGTGACCCATTGCCTCAGTCAATGTGGGAAAATCAGTCCACCTATTCTGACCCTACTGGGAATACCCATGAGCCCACTGCATGAGTGAGAAGACAAGCCCAGCTGAGAACCATGCCTTCAGGATCAAAGAACTGGGGCCACAGAATTAGGTCAGTGGTACTAGTACAGGGTCACAGGGATGGCCCTCACCTATCCAGCCCAACTCCTGCCGCCAGTTTCCCAGATATCTGGACCCCAGCTCCAGATATCTAAAAAAAAAAAAAAAAAAAAAAAAAAAAAAATCTTTCTCCTAGAAAGAATCTAAAAAACATTCCACTTGCTAGCCATCTCCCACAACCCAGGAGTCCAAGATCCAGCTCCCTCCTACCTCAAGTCACAGGAGGCTGGGTCCCCAACCCCCTTCTCTCCCCTAGACCCCGGAGTCTGAGCCTCTAGCCGCCTCTTCCCCAATCCTGAGGGTCAGACAGGGACACAAGAATCCGAGCTTTCCACCTCCAACCTCAGACCCAGAAATCCCGGCCTGCAGACCACTTCCCCCCACCCCCGAACCCAGGAGTCCAGGCCCCTAGGCCCCAGGAATCTGCCTGTTTAGCCATGGGCAGAGATGAAGGGAGGTCTCCTGAGCCGCTCCCTCCACACACATCAGGTCAGACGAGTCCAGCTGGCCTGGTCGAGAGCAGGAGGGACTTTCACTCCATTCCCTCCTTTCCTTCTCTCCCTCCAGGCAGCGGCATAACCGGTTCTGACAGTGGATAGTTCCCAGCCCTACCCAGCATGCAGACTATGTCCAAAACCTGGAACTGGGGTCTTGGACTTCAGTGAGAAGGGGAGGGCATGGAGGGCCCTGGAAACTGGGAGTGAAAGCAGCTAGATGCCTGTACCCTTGGATCTTTGAAGAGGTACCCCTGGGAATCTAGACACCAGCATGTCAGCACTTAGAGGCCAGATTTAAGACAATATTTATAAGGAGACAACACAAACCAAATGGTATCTAAACCCAGAACCTACTCGGGAGGTGCAACACAGGATGTTTCCGAGAAGCCACTCTAGAACTTCAAATTCACTGAGAAGGACTAGAACTTAGCAAGGCTGAGTGTAGGATCTAGAAAGCCATTGGCATGAAGACAGTACAGAGTGCAGAAAGGACATGTGTATCCACATGTACAGTGTGCTTGGGGTAAATTCCTTACATAGGGCCAAGTAGAGAGGCATAGTCTAGAACCCAGGTCTGGAACCCGAACCAGTCAAAAGCAATCCAATAAATTAAAGACGGGTCTGGGTCACCGAAGAACCCCAAACACAGAGGGGAGCATAATGATATCTAAGAACACACCTAACACGATGCATGCCAAACCTAGTCAGGAGACATCTAGAACTCAGAACCCATCAGGGAGGCAGGTGTAACAAAGAATATAGCAGGGGTCACACTCTCGGTGTTATCATGTGTCTAGATGACAGACAGAAGGCAGAAGATAGACTCTAGAATTCAGAATATGCCCTGGGCGTGGGGGAAAAAAAACCCTAGAAAGTCGCAAGGAGTTTGCCCGGAACTTACAAGTGCTTGGGGGAAGATTCAGAAGCATGCTGGGAATTGAGAATTTACTGGCATAAGGACTGAGCTGGCAAAGGAAAGGGGGAGAGAGATGTTCTGGAAATGAGGACATTTCTAGCTGAAGACTCCAAAAGAGGAGATGAGCCTAGAACATGCTTAGAATGCTAAAGTGGCAGATGGAGGAGGAAGCCCACAGTCCTCCAGGAGATAAGTTCTAAACGAAGGTCACGTTAGGGAAAAGACGGACAGGAAAGGCCGGAATGGATGGGCCTAGCACCAAGTACCTGAAAAGGAAAGATGTACTACATTTCAGTGAGAATCCTTTAGATTTAAGACGGTAGACGTGGATGGAACCTAAAACAGGAAAGTGCATTTTAAAACTGATAGCACAGTGTGGAGAAAGGCTAGAGCATATAATGGGAACACACATATTCTAGAATGTAGACTGCCCCTGGGAGGAGAACGGAACCTAGAACAATGCCAAGGATGTGGCTGGAACCTAGAACACACCTAAAATAGAATTTTAGCAGAGAATAAGCAAGTAAGCAAGTACTGGTTTCTAAAAATTCAGAACACATGTGAAGAGAAGGTGGGATCAGAATTTGGTTTGGGGACGTTATCAAGACCTTTGAATTCCCCTGGGGAAAGCATGCCTGGAATTTAGCATCCAACCTAGAATTGAGAACATACCGTGGGCAAAAACAGAAGGGAGATATTGATTGAGAGCATTCTAAGATTTAGAAAGAACCTAGAACATTGCAAGGGCACAGTTTAACTGGAAATACAGAAGACAGTAGGTAGGTTCTGGGTCACCTAATGAACCTAGGTCACAGAACACATCTAGAGGAAGGCATGTATGTTTGGTTCATCAACCCGAGAAGGTATACACAGAGGATGGAACATCATGACACAAACATCATGACAGGGTGCTGGAAACATCTCAAGAAGAGAGAATATCTGGGAATAGAGAAGAGAAAGCCCAGGGAGCACAGTGCCTGAGATGATATGGGGATGAGGCAGGGATTTGTTAAGGCCACTAAAGTTGTCAAGTTGATGGGGGACCTGGTTCCCTAAGAGTAAGAGCTAATGGGCTGATACTTGGTGGGGGCCTGGAGTCCTGAATTGTTGTGGAGATAAAGGACAGTGAAAGCTTAGAGCCTGAGTGCTTGTTGGGAAGGAGGGTTGTGGCAGATGGCTTTGGTGGGCAATGCAGAAACTGGGTTCTGAACTCCTGGGTCCCTGAGGGGATGCAGGACCAGGGACAAAGCATCTAGGTCTCCAAGGAGGAAGGTGGGCAGAAGCTAGAGAATTGCATTAAGAATTGCATTCCAAGTTCCTGAAAGGGAGAGAGTCATAGTCCCTGAATCCCTAACCAGGCAGATGCTGGGATGTGGGGAGGCTGGGTATATTGCCTGAGGGGCACAGAGGCTGTTGAATTGGGTCTCTAAAGGGGGCAAGAGCTGGGGAACTGGATTCCCAGGTCCTGAGCAGGTGGGGGTTACCAGCTGGGGCCTTCAGCTAGACGGAATGAGCACCAGCAGGGCTTCCAGAGCCAGGTGGGAGCTGGATCCCTGGATGCCAATGTCCCTAAGGTGGACCAGGAAGGAACATTCAGAAGCCCCGACTCCTCAAGAAGCAGCTGGGGTCCCAGAAACCTGGGGTACTGAGGACGGGCCGGGAGGCTCGCCAGAGGAACCCTGAGGCTCCGGCGCCCGGGTTGGAGAGGGCCCCGGGTATCTCCGGGTCAAAGGCGCGTTGGGGGGTATTCCCCCCGGCGCCGCAGGCGCCCCCTCCCCGGCAGCAGGAGCAGCAGGAGGTGGGGGAGGTGAGGCTGCCGAGTGCGCTGACCATGGACAGCTCCAGAGCGGGCCTGTGTCCAGGGCGGCTGCCGAGCCGGCCTGGACCGAGGGAGGAGGCTGGCTGTTCAAGCCGGAGGCTGGAGATGGGCAGACCGGGTGCACGAATAGGGGACTATGCACACCCGACGGGGGGCAGTTGGCCCTAGCTGGGGGTCTGACACAGCCACAGCAGGTGTCTGGAGCTCCCGGGAATGGGCCAAGGAGGAGGATGTAGGTCCAGAGGGGGCTGCCGGGGCTGAACTGGGAAATCCAAGCTCCTGGGCCCTGGACGAGGCGCCAGGAGGCAGTACGCCTGGGATTCGAGGGTTCGGTTGGGGACTCTGAGAGCCGGGAGGGGCACGCCTGAGTCTCTGGGGTTGAGCTGTGAAATCTGGGCTCCAGAGCCGCCGGGGATAAAGAAGGCAGTCCACGATCTCGGAAAGGACAGGGAGGCTCGGCGAGGGGTCCCCAGGGTGGGCGCTGCCAAGCGGGCTGGGCCGGGCTCTTACCTACCTGGTCCGCGGCGGTTGCGGGCGGAGCTGGGCTGCAGGAGGGACGTGGGGTGGGGTGGGGGGACCGGGCGGGGCCCCTGGCGGCGGCCGGGGCCCGGATCTGTGGCTCCGGAGCCCTGTCTCCGCCGCTCGCGCGGGCTCCGCGTCTCTGGCTCCGGCTTGGGCGCTGGGGACCCCCCCTCCCCCTCACGGTCTCACAGCCCTCTACCCTAAAATAGCCCCCTGCCCCTATCACCGTTCAGCCTCCCCCCCGCGAGGCCGCAGCCGCCAGATCCAGGGGTGCCCACCAGCGCCCCCCAAATCCCACCTCCCCCCCAAAAAAATTCCTCCTCCCTCCCCCCAACAGCTCCCGTGCGGTCGTGGCCCCTTTAACAGGAGACTGACAGACGGCTCTGAATGGCCAATGGGAGACGTCGTCGGAGCCGGCCGGTGGCTAAACCCCGCCTTCGCACGGACTGGGAGGGGTCGCGCGGGCGGAGAGCGGAAGGCGGAGCTCAAGGAGCGCCGGCCAATAAGTGCGCGGCGTGAGGCGGCTGGGGCGGGAGGCGGAGCCCGGCAGGGGATGATGTCACCTGGAGCTAGTGGCGCGCGGCGTGGAATGCGAGTTGCGACCCCAGATCCCGGAGGTGGCGTGCGCAGGCCCTAGCGCCGCACGGGACGCGAGGGCTGGACCGGGGCGGTGAGGTGGGAGTAAAGGTTGGATTTTAAGGCGGGGGCGGCTCCCGGAGCCACGCGCTCAGGCTGAAAGGTGGGGTGAATGCCGGGTCGGCGGGTGCACCTTGTTCTGCACCCCCTGCGCCCACCTCGGGAACTGCACACGGCACCCCCACCCCGCACGCTGATGATAGCACGGCCTGCAGGGCTCCCCTGGCGAACGAAGCTAATGGTTCGCTCCGCCCCGCCCACACAGAGGCCGCCCACCGGCTCTGCAGCTCCTCAGGACTCCTCTGTCAGACCTACTACAGAAGGCGCTTGGCCTTCGCCCTCAGTCTCTCTTTAAGGCCAGGGGGCGTTGTTTTCGGTGTGACCCCGCACTTGGACCCAAACAGGGTCCCAGCCTCCGCCTTGGACTTATGCCTAGGAAGCCGGCCAGCCTCCGGCTTCAGACCTTGGGGGAAAGTCTCTACCTCTGCTCTCAGACTCTGAAAAGCGTTTCTTCCGGGCCTGCTCTAGACTTCAGCTTCTCTCCCTCCCCCACATCCCAAGACACTCTAACCCCAGGATGCAGGACAGACGCACAGACACTCAGTGAGGGTCAAAGATCTTTAAATAAGGAGCCGGTGACAATAAATACTGTACAGGGGAGGGGGCAGGGTGAGGGTCCAAATACTGTGGTTTCAGCCTCGAGACTCCAAGGACCTGCAAAGAGGGAGAAGAGATGGGAGCCAAGCTCGGGAGGGGGTCTGGGGAGGCTTGGGAGAGAACCAGGCCTGGGGTTCCAGAGCCAAGGGCCCAGGGAAGTGGACTGAGGGATTCCAGGAGTAGGCTGCAGATCTCGAGATGACAGTGAGCTGGGAGTCTCCATGGGATGTAGCCAGAGTGGCTTGTGAGAGCCTGGGTCGGGGTCAAGGGTCAGAACCCCAGGGAGAGGAGCCAGGGCTGGGGGTAGCCATGAAGGTCCCAGAAACCACTGGCCTGGTTTGGGACTCTGGGGATAAAGGACGCAACAGAGGCCCCAGGGGTGTGGTGGCAAAGGGCTCACGAGTAGCTCTGGTGCTGCTGGCGCCGGCGGGCAGAGCGCATCTTCTCGAAGCGGGCCTCCATCTCCTCCAGCACTCGAGGTGTGTAACGCACCACCAGCTTCACTGAGCCTTGGGCTGCCTTCAGCAGCTCCACTGCCTTCTCATGCTGCTCACCCTCAACGCTCTGCAGGGCAGTGCACAGACACCTGGGCCTGGGGCCTACCACCCTCCCCCAGCCCCAACCCTGGAAATGGGACCTACTGTTGGTGGGCCTGGTACCAGCATAAGAGGTCAAGGCCTCGTGGCCTCAGGGGAGAGTAATTATTCTTGGCTCAATGTCCTCCCTCAAAACCTTCCAAGTTCATGTCGGGGACAAGCCCTATCTGCCCTCCCTCACTAAGCCAGAACTCCAGGTCCATCTTTATCCCCCTCTATCCCCAAAGCCTGCTAATCCCCAGCCCTCTCTCTCTTGCTGATTCCCTCCTCTTTGTCCCCACCACCCTGGCCCCAGCTCAGGCCTCCTCCTCTCCCTGGTGGACTTTTACCTAGCCTTCTCCCTAACACTTTCTGGCCTCCAGTCTCTACCTTCAGTCTGTCCCCTGTAGAGTCCCAAAGGGGTCCTTCTACACCTCCAAGCTGAGCCTATCCATCTCTTCACAGCCTTCCCAAGGCTCCCCAGAACCCTTGAGACAAAGTCCCAGCTTCTCAGGCTGGCCCTCAGGCCCTGCGTAGCCGACCCCCACTACCGATCCAGCTGTGCTGCCATCTACTTCCAACTGCAGTAATTTTAATTAACCATGTGCTCCACTCCTCCACTAGACCTAAGCCCTTTCTGTTCAGCTCAGAGGAGTGCAGAGTCCCAGCCCCTACCGACAACACCCTTAGCTGCTAATATACTTCTCTACCTTATTTGCCTGGAGAACTCCTCTTCATCCTTCAAAACCCAACTCAAATGTTCCTTCCTCTGCAAAAACTTCCCTCATCTACACTGGTCTGGTGAGAGCCACATTTGGGCTTCTGCAATGCTTTGTGCTTCCTCATTATGATCTCCCCAGATTAGGACTATTCCAGTCAATCTCCCTCCAAGAAGGGAGTCCTTGAACATAGGAGCTGAGGCAAACTTCTCTCAGGATCTGTAGTGGTGCCCAACACGCAGTACTCTATCGTTGCATGTTGAATGAATGTGAAAAGCAGGGATTGTGCTATCGTTGCATGTTGAATGAATGTGAAAAGCAGGGACTGTGCTACCTGGAACAGACTGTGAGCCCAGCCTCAGTCCCCACTCACCACACCATTCACTGACAGCAGCTGGTCCCCACGCTTGAGGCCTCCATGGCGGTCAGCCACACCTCCAGGGATGACACGGGAAATGTAGATGGGGGAGTTCTGTTCCTTGCCCCCCATGATGTTGAAGCCCAAGCCCTCATCTGTCTTGGGCAGCTCCACTACCCTGGGATGTGCGTGGCCCTCGCTGGCTGTGAAGGCAGCCACTGTGGCCTGGGGGAGAGAAAGCATTGGGAGGTGAGGGCCGCTCCATGGGGGTGGAGGGGTGCAGGCGGGTGAGGGGGGAGGATCTGGACCAGGGAGAGCAAAGAGCAATTTGGATCAGATCGCTTTCCCCACACAGGGGACACCTGCCACAGTTCAGACAAGCTTGCACTGTAATGAGTCTCTCTTAATTCAGTCTGGATGCTTCAGACATGTCGAAGAGAATGTCTCCATTTGGTGTGAGTGTACCTTCAATAGTCAACTCTTGCCAATCTCAATTTTAAATAGAGAAAAACAAGGCCTGGAAGAAGCTGAGAGCCTCCAGGAAGCAGCAAGAAACAGCATACAACTAGAGTTTAATAAGATTTCAGTGTTTCATGCTATTTCATTGTATAGGTGTTAAAAGGTATCTTCATGTCAGCTATGCAGCAATAGTTTCCATTTGAAGTTGCTAAAGATACCTTTAAATGACATTTAAGTACAACTTATGAGATTATAATATCAGTAGATAATAGTAACGAAAGCTGGTACATACCTTTGGCAAAAATCATGTAGGAAGAAACAGGCATGACTGACTTTAGGAAGTTACTGAGCTAGACCAGGCGGTTCGGTGGATACCGTGAGTGATGGCGTAGGGGGCACCTACCTTGGCTGTGGCGTGGGCCCGGATCTCAGCACTGCCCGTGATGTCCAACGTGTCATAGAGCTGCTCATACACCTGGTGAAGACGCTGTAGCGTCAGAGAACCACCAGGGGGGCCCCCCTTCTCCCTTCAGCAGAGGCCAGGCCCGCAGATCCTCCCACCCAAGGATCGGCCCCGCCCCCCGCAACCCGGAGCCCAAGGAAACTACAACTCCCGAAGAACCCCGGAGCTGAAGCGCGGGCACCCCAAGGCGGGCCGGCCTAGCCGCTGCTGGGAGGTGTAGTCCCTGGGCTCTGGGACGGCGGCCGCCCGCTTGTGTCCGGCGCCGCGCTGTTCTCACCTCCCGGATGGCAGAGCAGAAGCGGCTCTGCAGGACTCGCTGGAGGGCCTGCAGCTTCTGCGGGGGCAGCTCCCCGCTGCGCTGGAGCCGCTCGAGGAGCTCCACCGCCCGGGACACGTCTGCGGGGCGGGGGCGGGGCGCAGAGACAGAGTCAGAGACACGGATAAGCACAGAGCGATGCGGCCAGAAACCGAGTAAGGGCGAGCGCTGACAGATCCCGGGAAAGACAGCCGAGTCCCAGTAGGACACCCGCAGAGTCGCCGGGGGCGAAGGAGACTGCGGCCGGCAGCCCTGCGTCCCCGGATCCCCAAACGCACACAGGAGGGGCTGTGCGGTGGGCGCCGCTCGCGGGCCGGCTAAGCCCACAGACCCTCCCACACCCACAAACAGCGGCGCCCCGCCCCGCCCACCCCCGCTCGATCTGCCCGCCCACCCGCCGGGGCTTCGCCGTGGAGGGGCGGGGACCGGGGTCCCGGACGCGGGCCGCGGCCGGTGGGCAGGGCCCCCTGGCGCGCTTACCCCGCTCCAGCCCCAGCGGCTCCACCAGCGCAGCCATGTCTGCGCCGCCGCCGCCGCGAGCTGCCCGCCTGCCGGGTCTCCGGCGAGGAGGGCGGGGCTGCTCGAGGCCACGCCCCGGACGGCGGGCGCCCCCTGCGGGGGCGCGGCCCGACGCGCGCTGGGATTCCGGCGCCGCGGCCGCCCCACCTGCTGCCACGCCTGTCTGGCGGCCCAGCCCACGGTCGCCAACCGTCTGTCCGCTTTGCGACCCCTCCTCTAGCAGTTTGTGTGTACCTCCTTCCCTTTCACTGCCCTGCCCGCCACACCTGTCCGCTTTTTCTTTTTACCACGTTCGTGGAACAAACGTTGTTAAACATCTGGACGCGATGGTGAGCATGGCAGACAAGCCCACTCCCCTTAAGGAATTTAATCTATGAGGAGGGGAGGTAGACTACCAACTACGGCTGTGACGAGAAATCAGGACTGAGGAGGTGTTCTAGAGCCACTGACCTAGTCCTTGGAGGGAAGATCATCGGGAGGTGGGGCGCGAATCATTTTCCAGCAGAAAGAGCCCACGAAGTAAAAACTAGAGCGGCTTGTGAGGGTGAGAAGGTAGGCGGGATCCAGGTTATACACGACCTTGGTTTTAGCACACACATGACGAACTTGGACTTCATGGTAACTCCTAAGAGTTAACTGTGATATTCAAATGCGTGTTTTAAGATCCGTGTAACCAGGGTGTGGCGACTGGATTGGAAGGCAGCAACAGAGGAAGCAGGGGGACCAGCGAGTAAGGCTCCCCCAGCAATCCTGTGATGGCTTGGAGGAGGTCAGGAGACAGGAAGGACATCTGGAGAGATTTGGAAATGTCTGGACCTGTCTTAGTGATCAGCTGTGTTCATTAGCTGGCGGCAAGATAATATAGAACAAAGAGGACCTAGGGCTGAGTTCCTGAAACTCCTATCGTTTCAAAGTTAGGAAAAAGACAAAGAATGACAGGAAAGTGGGAGGAAAACCATGTGGGAGGAACTGTTAAGAGAGTGCTTTCAGGGGCCCCTGAGTGGCTCAGTGGGTTAAAGCCTCTGCTTTCGGCTCAGGTTATGATCCCAGGGTCCTGGGATCGAGCCCCACGTGGGGCTCTCTGCTCCTTTGAGAGCCTGCTTCCTCCTCTCTCTCCCTGCCTGCCTCTCTTGCCTACTTGTAATCTGTCTGTCAAATAAATAAATAAGATCTTTTAAAAAAAAAAGTGCTTTCAAAAAAGAAGTGGACAGTGGTATCACATACACTAGAGAGGCTAGAGAAATGTAGGAAAGGTGGAGAAGACTGGAGAAGGCTGACTGTTGCCCATCAGCAGGATTAGCTGGATGGGGAAATGGAATCCTGAAAAGGACTTTTGCCAAGTGAGAGGACTAGAGCAGGTATGTCTATCCCTCTCCATAGTATTTTTCTCCCATTTTAACAAGTTTAATGAAAACAAAATCAAACACAGAAGGGCTAATACCAAAAAGCACCAACCTGTCCTAAGTCTCCCCTCTGCAAGAGGCAACAACTTATAGGTGTTTTGCTTATATATCTAAGTAACCTGTTTCTCAATTCTAGGTGTTAGTAATATATTACGTATTGATTTTCTGCTCTTACAACCTTTCCGCTCTCTTCCCATGGTAGTTTTATGCTACCAGTATTTAGGGCAATCAATAGAGTGCTCACATGGTAAGTACTGACTGTTTACTAGAGGGCCTACGAGTGTTCTGTGATTACATTTCCTTTTCTGAACAGCTTTATTCCTGCGACTTGTCTGCTTTTCTTCCATGACATTCCCAACTTTTCAAACTTTCTGTCACATTTTATTCAGTCCTTTGTAGCCAGGTTTACGGAGGAATAATTGACATACATCACTGTAGCAGGATAAGGGGTGCATACAGCACGATGGCTTGGTTTATGTACCCCGTGAAATGATAAATGCCATCCATTCAGCGACTGAACCTTCTTTATTCTGAAAGTCCTTGGGAACCTGAGTCAGAGCCCTGACTCCAGCCTGGACTAACCACTCTCTAGAAACTGCCATCCCGGTTTTTTTTTTATTCCCCTCGCTGCTCTGAAATGGATCCTGTTTCCTCTCCTGTAAACCCCTTGTTTGGGTGACATGTATCATTAACTTCCTTAAGAGATTGTAAAGTTCCTCTTACTTTCGAGAAAGTTTGTCTCTTTTCCCCGTTAGAACTTCTGATGTGTTGGGGCGCCTGGGTGGCTCAGTGGGTTAAAGCCTCTGCCTTCGGCTCAGGTCATGATCCCGGGGTCCTGGGATGGAGCCCCGCATCAGGCTCTCTGCTCAGCAGGGAGCCTGCTTCCTCCTCTCTCTCTCTGCCTGCCTCTCTGCCTACTTGTGATCTGTCAAATAAATAAATAAAATCTTAAAAAAAAAAAAAAAGAACTTCTGATGTGTTGTAATAGAAACATTTTGGGTTATGTAGTATATGAACTGCAAAATGCACCTAAATTCTTAATTTGTTATTTTCAGTTCTAAAGTTTGAATTTTTTTTTTCTTTTAAAGATGGCAGATCTCGGGACGCCTGGGTGGCTCAGTTGGTTAAGCGGCTGCCTTTGGCTCAGGTCATGATCCCAGCATCCTGGGATCTAGTCCCACATCGGGCTCCTTGCTCAGCAGGGAGCCTGCTTCTCCCTCTGCCTCTGTCTGCCTGTGCGCGCTCTCTCTCTCTGACAAATAAATAAAATCTTTAAAGATGGCAGATCTCTTCGAAGCTCTCCATCCTTTCCTTGTTTCGTGAACCTGTGGTTATTTCACTCTCTGGTAACTCCCAACAGAATTCCTGGGTCTGTTGGCTACTTTTCCCTTGGTTTTCAGCAACTCAAGTCTTTCTAGAATATCTAATGTTGTTTTAGTAAATGCTGAGCATTGTGTACTAGAAATCAGAGAGGCTCTTGAATTAGATCTTCCCCCAGAGGGCTAAGTCCTCTCCCAGCAAGGAGATCACCTGTAATCCCGATGGGTCCAGTTTCAGATCTCCATGGAGATCTCCCACATGGCCACCGCCAAGTACGAGTGTGCAAGTGGCTGCTGCCATCTCTGCCCAGCTCGCTAGCATCCAGCTACTGCTTTCTGATGAGCCCTTTGTGGGCGGGTCTTACACGGACAGCAAGCAGTTTAGCAGCTGGCAAATGTCTTGAGGGAAGGCTGCACATGGAACTGGGGTCTCAGTGACCATCTGGAAATTCTGCTCTTAAGTCCAATCTATGCTGTCTAACTTGCGTGAATTCAACCCTGCGGACTGCCACTTTCTGAGTCTATTCCCCCAGGCTCAAGTGGCAAAGGCCCTCGGGGAACAGGGGAGGGCAAACAGGTTCACAAGTGTGCTTTCCTTTTCTTAGGCATCACCCTCCAGCCAAGCTCCCCAGTGCCTTCGGCGGATTTTGTCCAGGCC
The DNA here is from genome assembly GCA_004024625.1 of Mellivora capensis. Taxonomy (NCBI): domain Eukaryota; kingdom Metazoa; phylum Chordata; class Mammalia; order Carnivora; family Mustelidae; genus Mellivora; species Mellivora capensis. Next base: position 103,980 of record PISX010003050.1, read on the forward strand.
TCGTGTAACATGCCTGTGCCACGCTAGCCCCAAACCCTGCTCTTCACGGCCAATTCCAGAAGCGCAGGTGCAGTATCTGGGATATCTATGAGCATATACTAACTAGAGGCACGGAGTTCTCTTTTAGTCCCTCAATTCTTCCTTCCAGAACCAGTTTTTTCATTTAGCTTGTGGTCTCCTGCTGCAGGATTTTCTCCATTGGCTGTCATTTTTGCACGTTTAGGTAGAATGAGGCAGTTAAAAAGCATAATCCTTGTGTCAGTCAGATTTAGCGGACAGGCTGCCTCTGGGTTATCAGGCCAAGTTTACCTATAGACTCAGAAAATCCTCAGACACAAAAATAGGTCCTGTATTTGCCTATGCAGAAAATGCCCAGCTCCTAGGCATCCCGAGGGCTGAAACGGAGGACAGCCATTCCAGGCAGCGATTCTGGAGTCTGCTACACTCGTACTTGCAGCTGTGGTCTCGAGCCCCTCTGGGATTCTGTGAGGCTCACTGGCTTCCTTCTCAAGGGGTTACCAGCCTGAAGTGTCCTCACCCTCCGGAAATGGCCGGAATCTCAACTGCTGATGGAAGCTCTCCTGGTCTCCTGTTAATCCTCCACTGACACTGGCAGGCAGGAAGTAAAAATACTCGTGAACTTGCTATCATTAACCACAGGCCCTTTGCACCCCCCAACTTGGGCAGCTGCTCTGTGGCACCCCATCTTGTCCCTCTGCAACTTGTGCTCCTGGTTCATCTCCTCAGCCTTTCCCTGCTCTCCCAACTCCGATGACAGCTTCCCTTTCACACAAACCTGCGGCTCCCACTGAGCAATAGTGTCTGGAGCCCCACCTGGCCACCAAGACAAGGACAGGAATGGCCCCACAGGGAATGTGTGGCAGACATTAAAAAAAAGAGGAGGAAGGAAATCACAAAGGGACCAAAAATCCTAATGGAGGAAAACCTTAGAGAGCACCTCCTTATTCCATTTTAAGCAGGTCTGGTGTAGTGTGGATAGGTCCAGCCTTAGGTCATCATAAAGCCCAGGTCCTTGGCTGGCCCTGGGACACAAACCAAAGTGGGGCTATCAGCAGTCAGGTGACGACCTTGGTGGGGGAAAGACAGGAGGAGCAGTGAAGAAACCAAGGTGCTCACTATCAACAGGAAATTAATTTTATTTTTAAATCTGAGGAGCCTGAACAAATAAAGAGACTCCTACCCTTGGCTGGCAAACTTAGGTGGTGGCCAAGGTCAGGGGAGAGGATGACAGCAGGGGGTGGGTAGGAACACGTCCAAAACAAAACAGGGGGAGGCCCTCATCATTCTGGTGCAGCCTCCATCAAATACCCGTTCTCTGGAGCAAGATACCCATCACCTCCCTCAGATTCCATGTACATGTCTCGGCTTTCGTTGCCCAGACCCTCCAGCCCGTTGTCCTGGCCGCCACCACCCCCACCTCGGGCCTCATCCCTGCCCCGTTCGCCACCCCGCTCCCCCCGCTTGTGCTCGCGATCCCGGTCTCGGTCACGGTCCCGACGCCTCTCCCGCTCGCTCCGGTGGCTCCGACGTCGTTCCCTGTCACGATCCCGGCCCTTCTCCTCTGGACCATCAGGGCCGTCAGGACCCAGCTCCCCAGGAGGCCCATCGTCAGGAGGCGCATCGCCGGCCTCAGAGGGCTCTGCCATGTCACCACCACCTCCGCCACCACGCAGCTCCTCCTTGCGCTCCCGCTCCCGTCGTGCTCGCTCACGGCTCCGGCTACTTCGCCGCTTCCGTTCCCGGTCCTTGTCCTTGCTACGCTCCCTGGAGCGCCTCCGCTCCTCCTTGTCGCGACTCCGTGAGCGCCGCCGCCGGTCCCGAGAGCGGGAGCGTCGTCGTTCTCGCTCCTTGTCTCGCTCGCGGCTTCGTTCCCTGCGCTCCCGCTCGCGGTCCCGGTCCCGGTCCCTGTGGGGCAGCGGGGAGGGGCCGGGCCTGGATGAGGTGGGCAGAGGTTTGTGGCAGGGCTCCCCCACGTGACCAGCCCCAGCCCAGGAAACCGGCTGCCCAATCTTACCTCTCATCATAGCGGGAAGTATCGTCCCGGCCGGAATGCCGGATGTTGACGTCGGCCCCACCTCTTCTGGTCCCACCGAGGCCACCTCCTAGGGTGGGAGCAGGCGAGAGGGGTCAGTCTGGGCAGGGCGCCGAGGGAAGGGAAATGGGCACCAAAGAGCGAGAGGAAGGACTGCAGCTGCATTAGGAGAGCCATGCTTTACAGACACGTGAGGACTTTCACAAGGTGCCAGCTGGGAAACACCCGCACTCAGACTCCAAAGCGCATGCCCCAGCCTCCAGATACCGCAGAGCCTCGCACACCCTTCCCACACAGCGGCGGCCTCACACCGCCCTAAGCCAGTAACTTTTTTTTTTTTTTTAAAGATTTAATTGTTTGACAGAGAGCATGGGGGGGGGGGCAAGGCAGAGAGAGGGAGAAGTAAGACTCCCCGCTGAGCAGGGAAGGGGCTCAACCCCAGGACCCAGAGATCATGCCCTGAGTCGAAGCAGACACTCAACCAACTGAGCCATCCAAGCGTCCCAAGCCAGTGGCCCTTCGGACTGACCTGCCTCAAAGCCTCCAATGGCTTCGCACCGCCCACCTTTCAACCGGGGCCCCCGGTTCTTTACGTTCTGGGGGGGGTCTCAATCTCCTCGCAGCCTCCATCTCCCTTCTGCCCCCGTCTGCGATCACTCATCTCTCCCTAGAATCTCACCCTCCCTGGGGAGCTTACTCACTCCCCCTTCACATCTTAGCCCGAGCGGCACTTCCTCAGGCCTTCCCTGACCTACCGGACTCAGCTGCCCTCGACCATACACTCACAGACCGTGTGCGCGCCTCCTCAAACTTCCGGGAGCTCACATTTACACACCCGTGTGAGCTGAGGGGCGCCTGCCTTTCCCTGCAGACTCTCAGCACCGTCAAGGTCGGGACTGACGGACTCTGCTCGCCGTACCCGGCACGTGGTAGAGCAGCCAGAAGAGGAAAGTCTAGTGCTAGAGTCAGGTGACCGACCCAACGACTTCAAGGAGCAGGGGAGCACCTTCTGCAGACGGGAAAACAAGTCACTTGCACAGGGCCTTGGCAACGAAGGTGCAGAACCGGGCTCGGGCTCCTAGCCGACTCCAGAACTTCCCCTCTCATGCCCCTCTCTGCACCACTCGGGCTGGAAGAAAGCTTCAGTGAGGCAGGCCCGAGTTCCATATAAGGAAACGGCTTCTAGCAATGCCAGTGAAAAAGGAGAAAGACTGCTTGGAGAGCAAACATTCTAGCCGGGAGAGGCCACTGCCAGGCACCTGGAACATCACAGGCAGGGCGTAGCACGGGCTACTGTCTCCCCTTTTCAGGTCACGATCCAGCTGTGGATCCCATCATCTATGAGATGGCTTGCAACCAATATATTAAGAAAACAAAATAAAACAACAGAATATAAAATACTAGTACATATTCCTTGTAAAAAAGGTAATGATTGGGACGCCTGGGTGGCTCAGTTGGTTAAGCGGCTGCCTTCGGCTCAGGTCATGATCCCAGCGTCCTGGGATCGAGTCCCACATCGGGCTTCTTGCTCGGCGGGGAGCCTGCTTCTCTCTCTGCCTCTGCCTGCTACTCTGTCTGCCTGTGCTCGCTCGCTCTCTCTCCCTCTCTCTCTGACAAATAAATAAATAAATTAAAAAAAAAAAAAAAAATTAAAAAAAAAAAAAAAAGTAATGATTGTTCACAGAACTTTTGCTCTGGATGCTATTTTTCCAGATATATACTGGGTCAGGATGCACTGCTTCACCAAGTCTGAATGCCAGCTGAACTAGAAGACTCTGAGATTCCAGAATCCTACAACTGCGAACAGCACACTCTGAAAAACTCACGCCACCCCAGAGAAACGAGGGCAAGGTAAGAAGCGCTCTCCTGTCTGAGGCTCAGCAGGTGCATGTGTGGTCTGGGGCACCCAGGCCAGGCCAGGGTGAGAAGAGTGACGGGGAGGCGGGAGAAGAGCAGAAGTCCCGCGCCTGCCTAAGGTGTCGGCCAGGGGAGGACCGCCTCTCTCCGAGAGCCATCAATCACCCTCGCAGGAGCAGGTCCTTCATAGGCCTGAGAGGATGGCAGGACCACAGCCCCAGGTCCAGGCCCCACGCTGAGCCCCTGAGATCCAAGCACTGCAGAGCACAGAGACACACCCAGGACTAGGGGTAAAGCAGAAGTGGCAGAGCAGGCACGGGGCCTGTGCAGGGAAGCACAGAAGAGACCAGTCTGCGGGGACAGCAGGCAAGGTGGACACAGGCTGCAGGGACGCCAGGGGCGGCTCTTGGCAGCTCTAAGGCCCAGCCGCCAGGTGCACAGGAGGCCCATCACACATGTCTGGGCTCCAAGGGACTCCCAGGATTCTTTCCCAACAAGGCTCCTTTGTGCTTTAAAAACCTCAAATGCGGGGGTGTCTGGGTGGCTCAGTGGGTTAAGCCTCTGCTTTCGTCTCGGGTCGTGATCCCAGAGTCCTGGGATGGAGTCCCACATCAGGCTCTCTGCTCAGCGGGGAGCCTGCTTCCCTTCCTCTCTCTCTGCCTGCCTCTCAGCCTACCTGTGATCTCTGTCAAATAAATAAATAAAATCTTAAAAAAAAAAACCAAAACCTCAAATGTACTTTTAATACTTGCAACCAAACTGACCTTGATTGACAGGCTGAGTAACAATCAGAGACAGACAGAGGCTGTCCACGTCTTGCTCCTGACTGAAAACATAGTACACAGCTGGTAACCGATGAATAAACAAAGGAGTGAGAGCAAAGACTATACGGGTGACAGCGTGACCTTCATGAGCCCGCATGCCACTTGCCAAGCTGGGCATCCTGTGAACTCAGTGAACTCTGCAGTTATCCCGACTTTCCAGGATCAAGGGAAATGAGGCAGGAAAAGGAGCAAATGCACCAGCTAGTAAGTGCACAAGCTGGCATCTGGTCCCAGACTCGCCTCTCCAAACCAGTGCTCCCGCTCCTCGTCAGTGACCCAGAATGAGAAGACAGCCACCGGGAAGGATGATGGTGACAAGAGGAGCCAGAGGGAGGGGAGGATATGATGAGAAACCAGGCAAGGCGAAAGAGGAAGGGAAGACAGGAAGCAGCAGAGGGATGCAGAAGGGAGTCAGGCCCACTGGGGTGCAGTCCCAGCAGGAAGTGCTCACCTAGCCGCCGGGGCCGCCAGCCCTTCACAGTTCGGCCCCTCTCCACATCCACAAGGACTCTCCTGCCATCAATCTTCTTGCCGTCTGCGTGCTTGTAAGCGGCTGCAACAGATGTGGGGAGGGGGGAGGGGGAGGAGTCCCCAGAGGGTCCTCTAGTCAGGACAGGGCCCAGCTCCGTGGCATCCCCACCCGCATGTCCCCATCAATGCACTCTGTGCGCACGCGCACACACACGCACACGCCCACCAGACAGCCAGGCAACTGACAGCCAGACCAACCCTCTCCCAAACCAGGAGGGGCCTGCTCCATCTTGGCACCTGTTTATCACCCCCCCAATCGCTACTGGGGGGGAGCAAGACCACCCCAACCACCACGCCCCTGGGCACCCAGGCCCTTCCTACTCCCATTCGACAGAGCAGCCCCCTCCTGCCCAGGCGGCCAAAGTTGCTGCAAAGAAACTGGAGGTTAACTTAAGGCTGGACTCTGCTGTGGGGGAGGGCTCCTCCACAACCCCAGGCATGCACCCTAAACCATCACGCTGGGGCAGGAGGCCCAGCTGGGCCGCTCTGCACCCCAGCTCACACCGGTTTTCCTTTTTTGTGTGTGTGTTTTTTTTGGGGGGGGGCGGAGGTGAGCGTGGGGGGGAACAGACATCAGAACAGAAAATGAACCAGAAAAGGGTGGGAGAAATCTTTAGGAGATGGCAGGGAGCAGAAGGGTGGGTTATGGTGCTCCCAGGGGGCCAGGAGGGGCCCCCTACAGCAGCTGGGGGAGAGAAAAGTGGAGGGAGGCATGGGAGGCGTGCGGTGCTACCGACAATTCCTGCCTTACCTGAGCCGACTGACTGCCCCCCAATCCAAGCCCCCATCCCATCTCTCCCTCCACACCCCCAGCTCAACACATGCTGGGAGGCCAACCCCAGCCGGAGCCTCTTGGGATGGGTGAGGAGTAGAGGGGGAGATTCAGGGAGAGGCATGTTCCTGCTCTTGGGCAGGGCACAGTGATGGGCAGGCCTGATCCTGGGCCTATCGCACATGGGGCATCGGGAAGGCCAAAAAGGTCTCTTTCCCACCCCCAGCCCTGGCCTAGGGGGTTGTCCTCAACCAACCACAATACCCTGCCCCGCCCCAGCCCTCTCCCCCCCAAATAACAACCAGAGGAAGAGAAAAAGGTGCCATTTACCGATGCCGGCCTTGCGGGTGTCCAAACCGAGCGGGATGGGGGGGGCTCGGCAACTCCTGGGGGCCTGGCGAGGAGGCGGGCTTCCCGGGGGGGGACACGGGACCGCTTACCTGGAGCCCCCAAGCTTACCTGAGCACGCGCACAGACCCCACACCCACCACCATGGGGTCAGCTAAAGCTACAGGGAAGGGAAGTGGGGGGTTCTAGGGAGCCACAGAGAGGGAGAGGAACCACATCTCCTGCACCACCTGGAGACAGGCAGAGGAAGTGGTGGACCCCAAAGAAACCTCATGGAGGCCTTGAAAGACGGGAGAGACAAGGGTTAACGTCAAGTCTAGGAGCTGGTAAAGCCCAGGGACTAGAGTTTGTTGAATTTTTAAAAAGAAGGCTAGGGAGACCTTAGCGAACCTGTCCGCCCTTACCTTTCCCAGTAAAGTCCACACTAAACTAAGCACACGCCCCACCCCCTCGCAGCACGTAGAAGGACTTTTCCACCTCGAATTCCACACTCCCTCCCACCACCTGCCACTCAAAAGGCTGGCACACAAGGAGACAGCCTGGGGGGTCCAGGAGATGGAGTGCTACCCGTGATTTGAGGAGGAGGGGCCATTTGGCCCCCAAACCCAGAGGAGGGTAGTGGGGGAGAAGGGATTTAAGGACCGGGAACACAGTCAAGCAAAGGAACCCTGCTCTGGTTCAGTATCCCAAACCCCAGAAGAGGCCCAACCCAAGAGTACCAACAAAGAAACCATGTGACATGTGTACTTCTAGGCTTCTCTTTCTCTCCCTCTCTTAGGTCTCTAGACGGTGGAAGGGTCTTAAGTAAAATCTACAACACCTTCAGCTGCTTGCAGTCTGTCACTTGGTCCCTCCCACACCCCAACCCCCAATTCCATGCACTCTGCAGAGCCGCTGGCCACCACAGCCCTTTGGCAGGCCTCAACCATGATAAGGCAGACAGAAAAGGGGCACAGCACCCTGAGTCTAGCAACCAAAAAGATTCTCCAGGGCCACCACAGTGAGAGCCCCACAAAAGCACAGGGGCCAGGAGCAAAGGGTTGAAGGGTTCCACGTGGAGCCCTCGCCCTAGTGCGCCCTGCCCGCAGTATTCCCGTAACCCTGCCGCTGACGCCATGAAGCCAGGTTAAGTCAGGGGTTGAGTGGAGCCCAGCTGGAGAGGCTAGCTGCCTTTCCCATCAGGGCTCATCCTTCCCTTCCTGGGACCAGCAAGGCTATCAGAGAGCATATACGGACTGGGGGAAGGGTCGGCAGGAGGGACAAAGGGCACCCAAACAAGGAAAGGGTTCTGGGTGCGGGGAGACTGAGGGGGCGACTGGGAACGGGAGGAGGGATGCCTCACTGCTCCTGAGCTGCCTGGCTAAGCTGGGCTGGTGTGCGGTGCTGAGTGATCTTACCCATGATACAAACCCTTATACCAACCATACACTGAGGTGTTGTAAGGGGAGCGTAAGCATCAGCTGCAAGCCAGCTGCGTGGTGGCTGCAGTGACAATAAGAACAGTCAATTAATACGGCGGCCCCTGGACACGCCGCAGCCCTGCCCGCCCCCCCCCACCCGTCCCTGCCCGTGTGGACGCCGCCGCAGCCTCAAAGGGGGCTTTGGAGAGGTGGGGGCAGGCGCTGAGCACGCCTACCAACCCACTGCCCGCTGAGGAACAGGGTGGGGGGCCAGGGGTGGGGAGGCGGAGGGTCGGGTGGCCCAGCCCCAGCGCTGCTGAGGGAAAGAGAGGGCAGGTTCAAAGGCCAGTCCTCATTCCAACCTGGCCACCCCCAATGCTGGTGGGGGGAGTGGGGAGAGGCTCCCCAAACATCCGACCCCTCCCCCACCTCCAGCTGGCCCCAGCCCCCACCCAGTTCCCTCCTTGCCCCTGAGGTTCAACGTGTGACACTTACCTCCCCAGGTTCACACACACACACACGTTGTAGGGGATTTTGGTTTTTGTTTTTTAAAAAACACGTATATATAAAAAAAAAAAAGATATATCAGAAACAGAGGGAGGAGGAGTAGAGACATCGCTAATGTCAGGTTTGGCAGGGTGGGGGGTGGGGACAGACGATGGGAAGGGGCTGGGCAGCAGAGGAGAGAGAGGGTCAGAGCGCAGGGCTCAGGCCGGGAGGTACTCACAGTGCATGTCTCGCTCATGTTCGTACTCGATGAAGGCGTAGCCTCGGGGCTTTCCTGACCGCTTACTGTAGACCATGTGTATCTGGGCGGGGCGTAGGTAGAAATCAGTTCTCTGACTAGGAAATCCCACCCCTTCCATCACCAGCCTGTGCGCAAGGCCCTGGGCTGGGTGCTTCCAGCGACAGAGGCCTCAGCCTCTCTCCCTGTCCTCAGGAGCCCAGAATGACTGTGGCCCTCACAGCGCCGGGCTTGGCAGCGCGTGCACCGTCATACCCAGCCCTCGCTACGGCCCAGAGCGCTCCCGGGACTTTTCGGTGATTTTAGGACATGTTGGTTCAACGTAAAGCCTTCCTCCGAAACAGGAGTCAGCACGCACATTTACACTTTTTCTCTGAAGGGCCAGACAGCAGAGACTTCCAGCTGAGGGCCTCAGGGTCTGACTACCTGACTCTGCCTTCAGAAACGGCAGCCACAGACAACACTGAATAAACGAACGGGCTCGGCCGGTCGCCCACAAGCCTTTATTTACAAACGGTAAGTCTGTAGTTTGCCTACTCCTACCCTAAATCAACAGAAAGCAGCCCTTCCTGCTACCCAAAGCCGGCTGCATGTTAGTGCACTCAGAATGTGAATGCGGGCCACGGCCTCTGAAGCCCCAAAAGAACGGGACGCATCCTTGGGGCTGGGAGCCAGCCTTCTCCCTCCCCGCATCGCACCCCAATTCGAGTAGCCAAAGCCCCAGTTCACTCACTCTTTTGATGGGTCCATACACCTCAAACTCTCTCCGGAGCTTCGATTCTGTCGTGTCATAGTTCTATATCGGGAGATAGACACGATGTTAAGAGGGAGAAGTGAGCCATCCCAAAGCCCTTAGAACATTCCAGGACTTAGCCTATTGTCCTTTGTCCCACACTCAAGCTCTTAGCAGCCCAGGGATCTAGGCTCCTCTGGCGCTCCAGGGGTGGGGAGCTGGGGACTCACCACTCTAGCCACAAAGAGAGTCTTGAAGGCATCACCCTGAGCATTGGGATCATTGTGAGGGTCCCCTGCGTGAGAAGAACACAATGCGTAAGGACCAAGTGTCCATAGCCTCACCCAGCAAGACAGACACACACAGATGGGCAGAAGCCCGTTAGAAAGAAGAAAACCGCTGGTGACCTAGAGACCTTGGGCATGCTCCTCTCTCCAGCTACCCTAGAGCACAGTGGCCCTTCTACGAGTAGTCAGTTTATGCTGACAGGGGAAGGGGGGAGGCTGACCTCAAGCTGACTGGGCGGGACTACCCTAAATGCCATTCAGACCTATACATGAAAAGGCTCCAGTCCCTTCCAGGGGAAGACTTGGCCTCTCTGTGGAGGCAGCTGGATCACCACTGGTGGTGGTGGGGGGGTGGCTCTCCTCCCTCACCTGCAGGGCCGCACTGCCACCCGATGGCGCAGCTTGCAACTACAGCCCGTGGGAAAACCTTAGCTCAAAGGCTGGGAGAGGGCCCCAGAGGCAGAGCCTTGCTTTCTCCCCTATGCGTTTGGCCTCTGTGCCTCACAGAGAAAGCCAGGGCACAAGACGCTGATCAGATTCTCTGCCCACAAGGCCACGGAGGAATAACCATCTCTACAGGCAGGAGCCAAAATCTACAGAACCCATTCTGGAGGGGATTCTGAAGGCTCAGGCCCAGGAAGAAGTTCTTTTCAGACTATGGTGACCCAACCCCACACGATGGCCCTTGACTCCCGCCAGGGCCCCAGAGGCACCCTGCCCAGTGCCCAGCAGAGGCGGTTCCTCCATGACACAGTGCCGCCCTCAGGAACGACCTGCCGTGTTGTAGGGGAACAGGAGAAAAGGAACATTAATAATTCATCGCACATATAATTAGGCCCCGACACTGTGCTGGATGCTGAGGATTCGTCATCGTGCAACTGGAAACAAAGCCAACCCCTGAAGCGTGGAAGAGGAAGAAGCATCAGAGCAGTGAAGAGGCCAAGCCTGGCTTTACACCCCAGCCTGACCTCATGGGCCGGGGGTTCTAACTACCAGACTCCACGCTGAATGTCCAGGCACCGGCTTCTCAGGAAGATAGTCCACGTGTTGCAAGAAGCCAGCGAAATAAAGTTCCAGTTCTGTTTCCTGTGAGAGGGCTACACTGCAAAGTGCAAGGTGACTTCAGAGAATTTACTAAAAACCAGCGGATTGAGCCCACATTTAAAGGAATAACTACCTGGAAACTGATGGCAGCCTTTGAAGACAACCCCATCTTTGCGCCTGTCCCCTTAAGCTGCTCACCCTATGTCACCCCTCCATGCTGTCATTTTCTGTGCCCCGGTCTCTAGGTCTGTGCCAGGCCGCTCTCATCCACTCATCTAACAGGTACCCATAAGGACTAGCGAGTGCCTGGAGCCGTCGTTAAGTGTCCAGGATTTCACAGCGAACCAGACCAAAAGAGAGCTGTGCCCTCTTGGAGATCAGACACAAATGCAGGGAGGCTGACCATCAACAAGGTAAGGAAACCATTTAGTTTTATCAGACAGTGACAGACCAAGCAGGAGAGCTGTAAGTGAAGGTCAGGAAAGACCTCAGTGGGATGAGGGCATCTGACCGAAGACCGTAAGTCTCAGGGCAGCAACAGGAAATGCATCTGCCAACACCAGGCAGTAGGTGGTTGAACAGGTGCAGCAGGAATGCAGCAGACGGACCGCCAACTGCTGCCTGGGGGAGGAGAATTCCCGGCAGGCAGCGTGGAGGTGCCCAGCAGCACCGCAGGTAGACTGCGGCAAGCTCTGTGGTTCCCGCTTCTGCGAGGGGCCCATGAGTGTGGCTAAAGGCAAAAGCTAGTGCAGCCAGCCAAGAGCACCCCAGTACCTGAAAAAAGAACACGTCAGCACAATGACCGTGGCAGAGAACTTGAGCTGGTCGGCAGGTCACCAGTGAGTGCTCCATCATGCTGGCAGAGAAATTCTGCCTTTGGGAAATCCTTAGCTAAAGGGCTGATAGAGGTAGAACCCAGAGCAGGGGCTCAAAGAACTGTCCTGTGTGGTGGGGAAACCTCATAAGACTTTTGGGTCGAGCGGAAAAGTAGCTCAGAACTCTCAGTAAGGGGGCGCCTGGGTGGCTCAGTGGGTTAAGCCTCTGCCTTCGGCTCAGGTCATGATCTCAGGGTCCTGGGATCGAGCCCCGCGTTGGGCTCTCTGCTCAGCGGGGAGCCTGCTTCCCCCCTCACCGCCCCCGCCTGCCTCTCTGCTTACTTGTGATCTCTGTCAAATAAATAAATAAAATCTTAAAAAAAAAAAAAAGAACTCTCAGTAAGCATACTAGGCCTCAATAAGCCTTGATTTTCCTTGTCTTAAAAATATGAGTAATAACCCCTGCCATGCCTAGAAGCTATGAGAAATCAATCACAGAATGCAGACCAACTGCTTTGGAAAGGACAAGGTCCCCTCGAAGGGCAGCTGTTTACTGTGATGAGGCACAGCATGCTTCAGCAGTAGGAACACAGGCTCTCGGATAGACGCATAAAAACCCTAATGTACTTGATCCATTTTTTTTTCCTTTCAATTATGCAGAAGTCCAAACATGTAGGACTGCAGAAAACAATACAATGAACCTATAGGAACCAGCTTCAATTATCAACCTTGGCCACATTCATTTCATCTGCACCCCAGTCCCACTGAGGTATTTAAAAAAAAAAAAGGGTTTATTTATTATTTGACAGAGACACAGGGAGAGAAAGAACACAAGTAGGGGAAGCGGGAGAGGGAGAAGTAGCCTTCCTGTCGAGCAAGGAGCCTGATGTGGGACTCAATCCCAGGACCTTGGGATCATGACCTGAGCCAAAGGCAGACGCTTAACCCACTGAGCCACCCAGGCGCCCCTCACTGAGGTATTTTATTTTTTTCTAAATATTTTATTTGACAGAGATCACAAGTAGGCAAAGAGGCAGGCAGAGAGAGAAGGGAGAAGCAGGCTCCCTGCTGAGCAGAGAGCCCGATGCGGGGCTCGATCCCACGACCCTGGGATCATGACCTGAGCCGAAGGCAGAGGCTTTAACCCACTGAGCCACCCAGGCGCCCCTTACCGAGGTATTTTAAATCAAACCCCAGAGTTAGCATTTCTGCCTCTAACAGAGACTTTTAAGAAACCAGAACCACCACACTGTTAGGGCACCTTAACACATTACTTCCTTAACTGAAGACCCAGTACTCAAATGCCAATTGTTTCAAAACTGGATTTTTAGAGTTAGCTCATTTAAGTCCAGATCCAAACAAGTTCCACCCACACCACGTGGCTGACAGAGGTTTTGATTCTTTAATCCATACAGTCTGGCTCCCTGCCAGCCTCCTTTGTCATTTAACTGGTTAAAGAAACTGTGTTACAAGTTTGTTGTCTACAATTTCACACATTCTCAATTTGGCTGACTGCACCTCTGTGGTGGTGGTGTCATTTAACACAAGACCCCATTCCTAAAGGAGGGAAAATAACTTCCAGGGGGACAAGTGATTTACCCAAGGTCACCTGGCTGCAAGGGACAGAATCAGGGTTAAAGCCCAGGGGGTCAGACTGCAAGGCCTGCGCCTTAACAACGGAGCAGAAAGACTCCCAGACTAACTGGGGCCGATGAGTTCGTGTGCCAGATCCTGTGCCAGGCTGGGGCCATCGAAGTGAGCGAATCCCATCCGAACCCTGCTCTCTCGGAGCAGTCGTGAAACTCCCGTGGAGAGAGATCCCCTTCAAATCCCCCACGCAGACCGAAGTGACCAACCTGCAGTGGGTCTCGGGGCTTTCAGCATACACGGGGACTCCATCTGAGCAAGGAAGTCACAGCTGAACAGGGATAAGCCCTTAGATACAAAGGGCTGCTACAAATAAACCAAGGTGTCTTCACAGACTGGGGAACAGTCTGGGCAAAAGCCCAATGACAGGAGACCTTCTGGCAAGAATGAGGCGTAAGAGGCAGCTGTGGCTGGAGCCTGAGGGGAGCATGGTGCCCGACGTGTCTGGAACAGTGGGCAGGAAAGAGACTTTGGTCTTTATGCCAAGAGCAAAAAGGAAGCTGTTAGAAAAGGGTAGAGTCAGGACACCTGGGTGGCTCAGTGGGTTAAGCCACTGCCTTCAGTTCAGGTCATAATCCCAGCATCCTGGGATCGAGCCCCGCACTAGGAATCCTTGCTCAGCAAGGAGCCTGCTTCTCTCTCTGCCTCTGCCCGCCACTTTGCCTGCTTGTGCTTGCAATCTGTATCTCTCTAAATAAATAAAATCTTAAAAAAAGAAAAGAAAAGAAAAAAGTAGAGTCATACTGAAAAGACCCAAAGAACTTGGTGGAGACAGAGATGTAGGGAAACCAGTTAGACTGTTACTGGGTGTGTGGACAGGAGGGCACTTGGGTGGTGGCAGACATGGAGAAGGATCAGATGTGGGACAGAGAGCAACAGGGACAAGCTGCGGTGACAGGCTGGAGAAAGGAGGAAAAAAAGTGTTAAAAGCAATAGGTGGCCCACGATAGAGATCATGACTTGCAAGGCCGCACAGCCATGTTCCACTGAAGAAAACATCCAAGGAGACCAGGTTGGTGGGAGGAGGAAATTCTGAATGCGGTTTGGACACTGAGTCTCAGATACCTTTGAGGCATCTGAGAATGGCAAGAGAGCAACTGGAGTGAGTCACTGCTCAGAGTGTGCTCAACCGATATCCATGTCTTTAGATGTTAGGCCTCTGGGGGGTCTCGGTTAGGCGTGCGACTCTTGGTTTCAGCTCAGGGTGTGATCTCGGGATTGTGAAATCGAGCCCTGCATGAGGCTCCATGCTCAGCTGGGTTCTGCTTGGAATTCTCTCCCTTTGCCCCTCCCCTCAGTTCACACCCACGCACTCTCTCTGAAATTTAATATATATTCTTTTAAAGTTGAGGGATGGGCGACTGGGTGGCTCAGTGGGTTAAGCCGCTGCCTTCGGCTAGGGTCACGATCCTAGGGTCCTGGGATCAAGTCCCACATCGGGCTCCTTGCTCAGTGGGGAGCCTGCTTCTCTCTCTGCCTCTCCCTGCCACTCTGCCTGCTTGTGTGCTCTCTAACAAATAAATAAATAAAATCTTAAAAAAAGAAAAAAGTTAGGGTGCCTGGGTGGTTCAGTTGGCTAAGTGTCTGCCTTCAGCTCAGGTCATGATCCCAGAGTCCTGGGATGGAGCCCCACAGTGGGCTCCTTGCTCAACAGGGAACCTGTTTCCTCCTCTGCCTGCTGCTCCCCCTGCTTATGCTCTCTCTGAAAAATAAACAAAATCTTTTTGTTTGGACAGAGAGAGAGAGAGAGATCAGAGAGAGTCAGGCAGAGAGAGAGGGAGAAGCAGGCTCCCTGCTGAGCAGAGAACCCAATGCAGGGCTTGATCCGAGGACCCTGACATCATAACCTGAGCCAAAGGCAGAGACTTAACCCACTGAGCCACCCAGGAACCCCAAATAAACAAAATCTTAAAAAAAAAAAAAAAAAAAAGGTTAGGCATCTGCATAATTGCCCTGAGGAAACATGCCTCTCCAGGAAATAAGGTCCAAAGAGACATGCTTCACCAGCCTCACAGGTTTAGAAGGAAAGCCCAAGTCTTCTGACTGTAAAGCCCTTCTCTAACAGACAGAGCCATCTGAGGTTGATGTGACCTTCTTGTGAAGTCTGGTTAATGGCTACAATGTACCTGGTTCTGTGTCCCAATTCCTCCTGTACCTGCAAGGGATGGAAAACTCCCATGGTCAAGGACCAGAAGTGGGGCTGTAACTGCCTCACTGGTTCAGCCCGTGACACCAAACTGGGCTGTGGCAGCCCCTCCATGTGCGCTCCCCAGTCGAGGGAGCCCAGCCCAAGGTCTCAAGGCTCCCTTCCTGCCAACCCAGACCCCATCCTAAACCAGCGTTTGGCCAACTTTGTGAACTAAGAAAGTGAGCCATCCCACCTTCCCATATTAGAGTCCCTGGGTGGATCAGTAGGAGACAAATGCAAGAGCATTTGAAGAAGAGATGGGAGAGGAAGAGACACTTACACATTTTCAGCTCTGTCTCCACTTCCTGCTGTCGCCGCTCAATCTTTTCTCGTCTCTGTCAGGAGAAAGGTGGACAACTGAATGCAGACAGAAGTGCCCTGATGTCAGGGAACATCCTGGAGAAAGTAGCAAAAAAAGATGTGGGGCCAACAGGCAAAAATGACATACCTTTCTCTCCATGCGTTCCTCCCGAGTTTCTGCTCGAGTCGGGGGAGGAGCATCTCGAGGGTCCTGGGAACAAGAAGAGAGGTGACAGGGTAGGAGGGACAGAGGTTGCAAGGGACACCGATCCAGAAAACAATAGGCACCTCCGTCACTCACTGCCTCCCCCCACAAGCAAACATGGGACAGTTCCCAGGCCAGTGGAAGTGAGGGAGTGGCAAAGATCAAAAACACGGGTCTGTGGAGAAATGCTATCCACAAACTTCTGCTGGTCTGTGACAAGAAAAGTACAGAAACTGGAAGAATTCAGAAACTTCTACAGCAACCGGATAGAGCAGCTTTACACCCACCGAGCTTAATAAAAATTTGATCTTTTATTCTGTAGTCTTTCTTTAAAGGTACAGGAAAATCAAAATCATTCCTTTGTATATATAAACATCACCCCTCAAAAGATTTGTCCTTTATCACAGAAGGCGATCAGGACCAGGGTCGAAGCAAAAGGAGCTGACAGCGCAGTCCAGAAGCAATAACTGGACACCTTCTGACGGTCAGGGTAGATCTCGAAGGGCTCACCAACCACTCATTAAACTCTAACTGCCACATGACCTGTGCCATCTAGGGTGCCACAGGCCTGCAGCCATTAAATTAGTTTAATTAGCTAATAAAATTTCCCCAGGACCGGTTCACCAAGGGTGGCAAATCCTACTGAAGAACCAGTCTCCTGTTCTCTCTCCTCTACCTTCAGCGGCCCTTTCTTACTTGACACCAGAACTGGCCGCCTGACTTCTGGCTGTGCGCCGGCCCTTCTCAGGTGTGCTCTGACCCACCTCTGATGTTGTCACCCGCAGTTTACAAATGAAAAGACCGAGGCAGGCCCAGAAGCCCAAGCCACTTATTTGTGTTTACCCTGCAGCTGCAGAGCTGAAAATCTCAAGCCCAAACGAACACCATCCTATTAATAATAAAACTGGTGACCATGGTAACACTGATGATTGCCGACTACTTGATGTCAAGCCCTGTACCAAGTTTTGCAGTTAATTCCCTGCCAATATTGTGAGAAAAATACTACTACCCCTTGCTAAAAATGAAGACATCAACTAAGAGAACATACCACTTGCCCAAGGTCACACAGCTGATAAATCGTGTGAGCCGAAAATGGCCTGACTCCAGAGCCTGAATCCTCAACTGCTAGTTCCTGAATTTTCCAAAAAACCCTCCAAGGAATACAGTATCAACCCTATTTAAGACAGAGGATCGGAACAAGTGAGCCCCAAAATCGCACTGCTAGAAAATGGCCAGAAACTGGACTCCCAAATCCAGCTCTGCAGCCCCCTGAACCCAAACCATTCCAAGTCTGCTCGGTGAACTCACCTCAAACTCTCGAATGTAAGGCGCAATGCCACAGTAAGGTTGGTTGTGGTGTTTTTCATGTGGCAGTTTCTCCAAGGGTGGCAGGTATGGAATAGGGTCACGGGGAGCAAAGAGGGCCAGAAGGTTGGGTGGCAGGAACTGGGTCATCTTGCCAAGTCTGAGAGCAGAAACAGGACAGGCTTAAGTTAGGATGACCGGGTACTGATGAGGCCCCTACTGTCCCCTGACTCCCAAGAAAAGAGAGATCCAGGGGCAAGGTCTCAGTATGAAAAAAGGTTTTGTAAGAACACGGGAGTGATCCTAAGGCTCAGTCCGAATAAGAAACCAGGTGGGGGGGAGGTGGAGCGCGCTGTGTGAGGGCGGGGCAAAGCCGCTCAGGGAAACAAAGACTGAAAAAGAGTTTCTGAGGAGTTAAGTGTCAGAGTCCCGAGCAAGGAGCCGTGGAGCTGAGAGGTTCCCTGTGAGCGTGCCGGGGTGGGGGTGGGGGTCGGGGGGAGGCTCAAGGATCCTTACAAGGGAGCCCCCCCCCACCCTGGAGACCAGGTTATGGGGGCGGGAATCGCAGAAGTCCTCGGTCAAGGAAGAGGCTCAGAAGCAACAAGCCCCTCGAGCCAGGGGCTTGTGGGTAGTAGATCCAGGCCCCCCACAGACGAAAGGAATTGTGGGTAAGGGTCCAGGCCGCCGAGGAGGCGAGGGAGAAAAAGGGAACACGCCGCAAGGGCCTGTGGGTAAGGGGCCGCGGGAGAGCTGCGGGAAGAAGGCCCAGGTGCCCAGAGGACTCTGGGTAAGGGGTGCAGAGAGGTGCGGTGGCGCGGGAAAGAGGCCCGGCCGCGGGGAAAAGACTGGGGCCCACCGCAGGGAGTTGTGGGTAGCGGCTCCGCACCCGATGAGGCCACTCAGTCACACTCACCGGCCGCGCGGCGCCCTCCTCGGCCTGGCGACGGTCCGGGGGCTCGCGGCGGGTGCGGCGGCCCCTCAGCAGCAGGGCCTCCTGCTCTGGCTTCGACTCTGGCGGCGTCCGCGTCCGTCTGCCTCGGTCGCCCGCCCAGCGCGCGCACCAGGCCGCTGCTTACGAGCCCGCGCGGCCTCGGCTGGGGACAGGGGCAAGGGGTAGAACAAGTCGCAAATCCCTCCGCCGTCCGCGCTGCGCACGCGCCGCTCGATTAAGCACAACCCACACACCTACAGTCCTGGCGCCGCCGCAGGCACCGCGCACGCGTCGGGTCACTTCCACGCCCCCCCGGGCGCCTTAAACTCCTGCGCCGCGGCGGGCTGCAAGTCGCAGTGCGCACGCGGGTAGCGCACCCAGCAGGAGCCCTGCCCGTCGTGTGCTCACGGCTCCAACTGCCTCTAAGCGCGAGACTCCTCGATGCTCCGCCTCTTTCTCCTAATACACTTCCCGGATCTTGTACGCATGCGTATGTTGTCCTGTACGGTGAAATATCCCTCCGCCGCCTGGCAAAGAGTCCCTCTGTGAATGGTGTCATTACGTTGAAGTCTAACCTGCTAAATCAGTAACTGGTCTTCCGGCTGCTAGCGTAGGCTGGGCACTGTTTGGGCTGTGCAGATGTAGTACGTGACTAAGGTGGCCTTTTCCTCTTGGAGCTTACATTTTACTGAGGGAGACGATAAGGCATTTAAAAGGAATAAATTTCGGAGAGGGGCTTGGGCAGTGAGAGTGGGACTGTTTTAGAAAGGGGATAGTGAAAGGTTCGTCTGGAGAGGTGAAATCTGATCCGGATGGAAGGGAGATCTAGACGAGTGAGCAGTAAGTGCAAAGGCCCTGATTTGGGACAGTTGGCAGGAATCCCAAGTTGTTGGCCATGAGATCTGAGAACTGGCAGCCGTGTTCCTTAGGACCCTGTAGACCTGTAAGGAGTTAAGTGTTGTAGAAGTTTTTCAGATAGATGCAGTGGCCTGTTTAATAAAACTGTGGCAGTTATTACAAAATTTAACTAATTTCATGGTTCAAGAAACATGTAACATGAAAGCACATACTTTAAAAATATTTTGACATTTGTTTTATTTATGTACATATGTGGAACTCTGCCATATTTTTTGGATCTTTTCTGTGATTCTAAAATTATTTCAAAACAAAAAGTTTAAGGAAAATGAAGCTAAGCCTGCTTTATTTTTATGTATTTTTCCAGTACCATGCGCAAGTAATTACTGTGGCACATCACCTCTGAATGCGTCAGCGGGTGCCTCCTAAGAATAAGGACCTTCTCCTGCATAACCACAAAATTATTTTAACCCCTAGGAAATTTTCCAGCCCATATTCAGATTTTACCAGATGACCCAAGAATATTTTGTTTTAACCCAAGCCGAGAGCCAAAGTTCACACATTGCATTTGGTTGCATTGCTCTCTTTTAATATTGGATACACACATGCACACACACACACATGCATGCAGACACCTTTTTTGTTGTTGTTCTTGGGTTTTCCCAGAGTTTTGACCGGTTTTCAGTAGAATGTCCTACATTCTGGATTTGTCTGATTGTCTCCTCATGGTGTTTAGTTTGTTCCACTAACCCTGTTTTGCCTGTAAAATGGAAATTGAATCCGAAGTTTTGAATAGGTTGAAGTTAAGCATTTTTGGCAAGAACATTTCCCTAGTAATACTGTGAACTTAATCTTGCATCACACTTAAAGGTCCAAAACATGAGATGGTCCCACTGTTACGATGCTGAGTTTGGCCACTTGGTCAAACTGCCAGATCTCTCCTTCTAAGAGTACATCGTCCCCTTGGTAATCTGGGTGGTAAAACTTTGCCACCATGCGAACACTCTGTTCCCCAGCCTGTCTCACTAGCCATTGGTCATCCTTGCCTGCAGCTGAGTATTACATGAGAGAGAGGGCAAATTTTAGTTGAAACGAAAGAGGAAGTAATTAAGGGGTTTTTATCAGGAGGACATACATTTTTAAAAGATTTTAAAGAGGGGCGCCTGGGTGGCTCAGTGGGTTAAAGCCTCTGCTTTCAGCTCAGGTCATGATCCCAGGGTCATGGGATCAAGCCCTACATCGGGCTCTCTGCTCCATGGAGAGCCTGCTTCCTCCTCTCTCTCCCTGCCTGCCTCTCTTGCCTACTTGTAATCTCTGTCAAATAAATAAATAAAATCTTTAAAAAAAAGATTTTTAAGAGATTGCTTCATGGGCTATGGACAGAAAGAATGTAGGGAAGGGACTGAAGGAAACACAGGGAGATGGTTAGGAGGCTGCATTTTCCAGGAAAGGGATGGTGTTTTGGACTGAGATGGTAGCAGTGGGGTGGAAAGAAGTGTTGGGATTAGGGATATATTGTGAAGGTGGAGCTCACCCGGTAAAAATAACCCCTAGGGGGACCTGGGTGGCTCAGTCAATTGAGCATCTGACTCTTGGTTTGGGCTCAGGTCATGATCTTGAGTTGTGGGATCGAGCTCCACATCAGCCTCCCTGCTCAGCACAAAGTCCGCTTGAGATTCTTTCCCTCTTTCTCTCCCTCCCCCTTCCCCCTCCCCTCCTTTCTCTCTCTCTCTCTCTCTCTCTCTCTCTCTCGCAATTAAATAATAAAATCTTTTTTAAAAAAGATTGATTGATTGATTGATTTGACAGAGATCACAAGCAGGCAGAGAGGCAGGCAGAGAGAGAGGAAGGGAAGCAGTATCCCTGCTGAGCAGAGAGCCCAATGCGGGGCTAGATCCCAGGACCCTGGGATCATGACCCCAGCCGAAGACAGAGGCTTTAACCCACAGAGCCACCCAGGTGCCCCAATAATAAAATCTTAAAAAAAAAAAAAACTTCCAGATGGGACGCTGGGCTGACTCAGTTGCTAGAGCATGAGACTTGATTTTCAGATGGTGAGTTCAAGTCCCACCTTATATACAGCTTACTTAAAAAAAAAAAAAAAAAAAAGAAACCAAAACAAAAAAACTCCTAGAGCAAATTAAGGAGACAAATAAATGCAACATGGGATCCTGGATTAGACAACGAACCAGAAAAAGAACAGTCATGGAAAATCTGTGAAATTCAAGTAAAATTTGTGGACTGATTGGTTAATAGTATTGTATCAATGTTAATTTCCTAACAAATAATGGTACTATGGTTATGGAAGAAGACTTTTGCAGATTTTTGTGAAGGATGTATGGGAACTCTGTGCTATGTTTGCAACTTTTCTGTAAGTCTGAAATTAGTTCAAAATGCCACGTTTGAAAATTTTAACATTCGCTTGTTATTAAATAAAGGATTAAGTCCCAATCTACCTCTCAGCAGAATGTAGATGCTCACCATAGTGTTGCTGCCATTAACTGATGCCAGAACTCTTCGCCCATAACTGGAATTAGAAAATGCTGTTAAAAAGAAAGACACTGGGACGCCTGGGTGGCTCAGTTGGTTGGACGACTGCCTTCGGCTCAGGTCATGATCCCGGAGACCCGGGATCGAGTCCCGCATCGGGCTCCCAGCTCCACGGGGAGTCTGCTTCTCCCTCTGACCTTCTCCTTGCTCATGCTCTCTCACTGCCTCTCTCTCAAATAAATAAATAAAATCTTTATAAAAAAAAAAAAAGAAAGAAAGACACTCACGGGACACCTGGGTGGCTCAGTTGGTTAAGCAGCTGCCTTCGGCTCAGGTCATGATCCCAGCGTCCTGGGATCGAGTCCCACATCGGGCTCCTTGCTCAGCAGGGAGCCTGCTTCTCCCTCTGCCTCTGCCTGCCACTCTGTCTGCCTGCTCTCTCTCTCCCTCTCTCACAAAGAAAGAAAGAAAGAAAGAAAGAAAGAAAGAAAGACACTCGGGCGCCTGGGTGGCTCAGTCGGTTAAGTGTCTGCCTTCGGCTCAGGTCATGATCTCCAGGTCCTGGGTTCGAGTCCCAGGTCAGGCTCCCAGCTCAGTGGGGAGTCTGCTTCTCTCTCTCTGCCTCTCCCCCTGCTTGTGCTGTCTCTCTCTCTCATACGAATAAATAAAATCTTTTTTAAAATGTTCTCCTGTGAAAACAATTGCTTATTTGTTATTTGGTCAAAATTATGGCCCCATAAAGAACAGTGGCTCCATTTCAATAAATATTTTTGAGATGATTGTCTAGAAAGCCACATTATGCAAATCAGCTTGTGACCTTGCTGAGTATATGAACTGGAAATTCAGATACATTCAAAATGATGGCTTTGCTAGGGATGCTTGGGTGGCTCGGTCATTTAAGTGTCTGCCTTCAGCTCAGGTCATGATCCTGGGGTCCTGGGATCCAGTCCTGCATCGGGCTCCCTGCTCAGTGGGGAGCCTGCTTCTCTCTCTGCCTGCCGCTCCCTCTGCTTGTGTTCTCTCTGTGTCAAATAAATAAAATCTTTTTTAAAAAGATTTTATTTTAAAAAGATTTTATTTATTTATTTGACAGAGACAGAGAGAGATCACAAGCAGGCAGAGAGGCAGGTGGCGGAGAGGGGGGTGGGGTGGAGTGGGTGGGTGGGAAGCAGGGAGCCCGATCCTGATCCCGGGCTCATCCCAGGACCCTGAGATCATGACCTGAGCTGAAGGCAGAAGCTTAACCATCTGAGCCACCCAGGCGCCCCCAAATAAATAAAATATTTTTAAAAATATATATTAAAATAAAGAGTCTTCTGACACAATTGTCTCCTGATGGAAAAAAAAAAAGGAAAAAGTTAAGCATCCACTTATCATACAACCCAGCAAGCCCATTCTTAGCTAATTATTCAGGAGACCTGAAAATAATGTTCATACGAAAGCATGTACATGGATTTTTATTACAGCTTTATTCATAATCGCCAAAAAACGAAATAGAACTCAAATGAACAGAACAACAAGTGAGCATTGGTCCATGGGTTGGAATAGCACCGACCAACACGATAGGAATGAACCTTCGATGCATTATGCTAAGTGACAGAAGCCAGATTCCCCAGACTCCGGACTGTGTGATTTCATTTATTTGACATTTAGGAAAAGCAAAACTGCAAGGACAGGGGTGGGAGTAGAAAACAGAGCAGTGGTTTCCAGGAGCTGGAAGTAGGGAAGCAGTTGACTACGAAGGGCAGAGGCAACTCTCAAGGAGTGCTAGAACTTTCCTACGTTTTGATGTGCACTTGCAGTGATGTGGCCGTGTAGATGTTGGCCGGAACTCAGAAGTGTACACCACGAAGGGTATATTTTATTGTGTGTCAACTCAACCTCAATAAGCGTGACAGAACAAAAAAGTCAGCTCCCCCAAATGTTCATTAATTATAGGCAGACAATAACTACAGTGGAGAGACCCAGCAGACACTACCCTAATCAAGTGATCCAAGTTTCCATCGCCTGCAGTGAGACATATCACATGCCTCTGATATGACAGGATGAGAAGGGAATTTCACCTCTGTGGTATTCCCCCACTCCAAAAAAAGCCCTCTATAATCTCTATCTAGTCAAGATAAAACACCAGATAAACAGAGGTGCGGTCTACAACATAAATGACCAGTATTCTTAAAAAATGCTGAGGTCGTGGGGCGCCTGGGGGGTTCAGACGGTTAAGCGTGTACCTTTGGCTCAGGTCATGATCCCGGGGTCCTAGGATCGAGCCCCGCATTTGTCTCCCTGCTCAGTGCGGAGCCTGCTTCTCCCTTCCCTCTGCCCCTCCTTGCCCCAACACAGGCACGCACCCACGCTCTCTCTCCCAAATAAAATCTTTTTTTTTTTTTTAAGTAACAAATGAAGATGTCGTTACAACATGGGAATGTAGGGAATGATACAGAGGAATGGGAGAAACTGTTTCCTGTTGCTGCTGCAACAAATTACTACAAATTTAGGGGAGCCTGGGTAGCTCAGTGGGTTAAAGCCTCTGCCTTCTGCACGGGTCATGATCCCAGGGTCCTGGGATCGAGCCCCACATCAGGCTCTCTGCTCAGCGGGGAGCCTGCTTCCCACCCCCCCACCGCCTGCCTCTCTGCCTACTTGTGATCTTTGTCTGTCAAATGAATAGATAAAATCTTTTTTATTTTTTTTTAATTTTTAAAATTTATTTGTCAGAGAGAGGGAGAGAGAGTGAGTGAGCACAGGCAAACAGAGTGGCAGGCAGAGGCAGAGGGAGAAGCAGGCTCCCCGCCAAGCAAGGAGGCTGGGATCATGACCTGAGCCGAAGGCAGCTGCTTAACCAACTGAGCCACCCAGGCGTCCCAGATAAAATCTTTTTTAAAAATTACTACAAATTGGGACGCCTGGGTGGCTCAGTTGGTTGGACGACTGCCTTCGGCTCAGGTCATGATCCCGGAGTCCCGGGATCGAGTCCCGCATCGGACTCCCAGCTCCACGGGGAGTCTGCTTCTCCCTCTGACCTTCTCCTTGCTCATGTTCTCTCTCACTGCCTCTCTCTCAAATAAATAAATAAAATCTTTAAAAAAAATAAAAATAAAAATTACTACAAATTAAGTGGCTTGCAACCAAGCATATGTATCCTCATTCTGTTCTGGTACCCAGTGGTCTGCCACTGTAAGAGGGAGAAGCAGGCTCCCAGCTGAGCAGGGAGCCCCAGCCCCACTGTGCCAGTGTCCTAAGGAAAAGATTGGGGCTGAGAGTTGCACGTGGTGTTCCTTCCAAGGTGGTCAGTTGGTTGGGGGAGTTGCCAAAACCTGGGGACATGGTCTCCATGAGCTAGGGAGTGACAAGATTCAGGATTTATCTTGTAGGACAAGAAAGGGGTGCGTTTTTGGAAAAGACATCTAGTTCCAAGTTAGGTTTTTGTAGGATCATTTGTGGGGATATTGAAATCACTAAGGATTAGGACAGTAGCTTTAGAATGAAGGATAGGGAGCCAGGATCTAAAATCTTCCATGAAAGAGCAGGAGTGGCCAGAGAGCGAGGGATAAGTTCAGTAGGGAAGGATGGGAAGTGTGCGTGGGTAGCTTGAGCTTCAAAAGAGCTGAGGGAGGGGACACCTGGCTGGCTCCGTAGAGCGTGCAACTTTTGATCTCTGGGTTGTGAGGTCAAACCCCACATTGGGCGTAGAGCTTACTTTAAAAAAAAAAAAGTCAAGAGTTGCTAAGGGAGGAAGATTGGATGGTCCGGAAATGGCAAGGAGGAGCATCCATTGCCGATAGGAGGGTGTAAGTCAAGGCGGCAAGAAGGAGGGACCAGTTCACACAGAGTTCAGAGACCCACAAGGAGAGGGGTCTCTCTGTGGTCTCTGA
Organism: Mellivora capensis; assembly: GCA_004024625.1. Lineage (NCBI taxonomy): Eukaryota > Metazoa > Chordata > Mammalia > Carnivora > Mustelidae > Mellivora > Mellivora capensis. The sequence goes on from PISX010003050.1 coordinate 129,182, forward strand.
GAATGACAGAAATATAGACATTGACAAAGGGAGGAGAGAGACCCAGAGAAAGGGACCCAGAAATCCAGAGGGCTGGTGGACACAGAAATTGTGTCAATTTCCCAGAAATTGCAGACGGAAGAGAAAGAGTGCCAGCATTCACAGGGAGTCATAACCTTCGCGCTTCTCTGCACTTGCCCAGCAGAGGGCGCTCGGGACCCCCTATTCCTTTGAGTCACGGTAACCGTTAATCCACATCACTTTCCCCCAAGCCCATCAGATGGGGCTATTTTTACGTGGTGTCATAGGACACCGGTGGCTGGAAGGCCATCGTCCGTCTTTTGGTCCCTTCGAGTGACCCTGCGTCATCTCCCCAGCCCACCCCCCCCACACCTGTTCCTGGCAGGCCCGGCCTCCTTCTCCGCGCGATACCCAGGGCTCTAGTTCAGGCTTCGCTGGGTCTCCGAATTCTTACCGAGAATACAGGTGGACAAGACCTTGGCGAGGGAACAGGGTGTGGGGCACACATGATCATGGCTTGCAGCTGCTGGGGAATCTCCAGGACGGGGCAACCACCAGGGCAGTGGCAGAGCCGACCCACAGTTACGGTCAGAAAGAGATCCAGAGATACGACTCCAGAGACCCTGAGTCCTCCAGCGCCCCTGAGACGGAAACTCGCAATACTTCAGGAATACAGGGAAAGAGACCCAAGGGGAGCCCCAGGGAAACCCAGGGACAGAGACACAGAGTGCTAAGAGATAATGAGAAGAGATCCCGGCAGAGGGGAGAGATAGAGACCAAGGGAGACAGATAAACTGAGACAAGCCCCTAAGAAAGAGTCAAAGGCGGAGATCCAGGGACCAAGACACAGACAACTGACAGACACACACACACCCCCAATACAGAATCCTCTAGAATGGCAAAACTCAGAGATAACTGACCTATAGAGATTCCCAGAGAAACAGCCCTTGACAGAGACTCAAAATGAAGACATAGGCAGCCGCAGAGACATACAAGATGACTAGAAAGACGTGGAAGTTTGTGACTCCAACAGAGGGGCTCAGATATTCGTAAAAAAGACACGAGAGACACATGGGAAACCCGGAGAGACGCGGGGCTGGGGGAAAGGGGACTGGAGAGCCGGATGGGCGCGGGGAACTGCGGCTGGGGGGAAGGGGAGGGCACCCCGGCAGAGGGCGCGCAGCCGCCCTCTGCCCCGCCGGGGTCAAGCGCCCCCTCCCCCGCGCCCTGGCCGGACGGGCGGGCTATTTTTACGCGTGGACACCGGACACCAGACTGGGGCGGCGGCGGCGGCGGCCGAGGCGGGGCCGGGCCGGGCCGGGCCGGGCCGGGTCGGGCGTCGGGGCCACACGTCCGTCCGCGGGTCGCCGGGGCTGCGCGCGCCATGGAGCCGCGGTGCCCGCCGCCGTGCGGCTGCTGCGAGCGGGTGGTGCTCAACGTGGCCGGGATGCGTTTCGAGACGCGGGCACGCACCCTGGGCCGCTTCCCGGACACGCTGCTAGGGGACCCGGCGCGCCGCGGCCGCTTCTACGACGGCGCGCGCCGCGAGTACTTCTTTGACCGGCACCGGCCCAGCTTCGACGCCGTGCTGTACTACTACCAGTCGGGGGGGCGGCTGCGGCGGCCGGCGCACGTGCCGCTCGACGTCTTCCTGGAAGAGGTGGCCTTTTACGGGCTGGGCACGGCGGCGCTGGCGCGCCTGCGTGAGGACGAGGGTTGCCCCATGCCGCCAGAGCGCCCCCTGCCCCGCCGCGCCTTCGCGCGCCAGCTCTGGCTGCTCTTCGAGTTCCCCGAGAGTTCGCAGGCCGCGCGCGTGCTCGCCGTCGTCTCCGTGCTCGTCATCCTCGTCTCCATCGTCGTCTTCTGCCTCGAAACGCTGCCCGACTTCCGCGACGACCGCTACAACCCGGGGCTCGCTGCGGTAGCGGCTGCCGGCCCGGTGAGGGGGCGGGGCCTGGGTGGAGAGAGGCGGGGCTCGGGAGGAGCCGAGCCGGGGTGGGCGTACGGGGAGGCGGGGCCTCTCGGGAAGGAGGGGCCCGGCCGTGGGTGGGCGGGGCATTGAGGGGCTTGTCAGGATACCGGCCGGTGATGGGTGGGGCGAGGGGCTCGAGAGGTGGGCAACCCAGGGACCGGGCCTGACCAGGGGAATCTACCTTTTAAAGGCAGGCTGGGGGCGGGGAAGGGATAGACTCATGGGGGCGGGGCCCGAGGATCTAAGCAGGCGAACCTCCCCATCACTGGGCGGGGTTGAGACAAGGGCGGGAAGGCAGGAAGACCCCGACGTTAAGAAATGAAGCTGAGGGCTGAGAGACCGAAAAATCAGGGGTCTGTGCGGCTGGCAGTAACCAATAGAAAGATGGGCTGGAGGTGGTGAGAGTGGAGCTTGAGGGAGCTGGAGACAGAGGACCGAGGTGGGAGGAATCAGTCACAAAGTCAGGCTGAGAGGGCCCTGAGAGCCAGGGCCCCAGGGCTTGGTGTGCAAACAAGGTGTTTAGCCATTGTAGTCTAGGCTGGGGCTGGTTAGGGAGGGCAGAGCACAAGGAAGCATGACCTGGGTGGTGACCCTCCCCATCTGGAAAATCAAAGCTGGGGTGGGACTTTGGATGGAGCTCACTCAGGAGACCTCACTTTCAGGAACCCCCTCTTCCTCCCCCCACCCCCCACCCCCGCCGAGTGAAGGATCAGGGACTATAAGGTCAGCCGCACAGGCAGGATCCCTAGAGCTCTGGAAAGGGATCTAGGACAGCTGGGTCACTGGAGGCCTGGGGGCAATGACTGCTGACCAATTTGTAAGGAAGTAGTTGGACATTTAAATCACAAATGTGGCTGTTCCTGTGCGTCCCAGCCCTGGTGTGGTCCTCTCTGAACCCCTTCCTCCCTGCAGTTCCCCGCTCGGCTGAATGGCTCCAGCCCAGTGCCCGGACCCCTGTCTCGCATGCCCTTCGATGACCCGTTCTTTGTGGTGGAGACGTTGTGTATCTGTTGGTTCTCCTTTGAGCTACTGGTGCGCCTGGTGGCCTGCCCGAGCAAGGCGGTCTTTTTCAAGAACGTGATGAACCTCATCGATTTTGTGGCCATCCTACCCTACTTTGTGGCGCTAGGCACCGAGCTAGCCAGGCAGCGGGGTGTAGGCCAGCCGGCCATGTCCCTGGCCATCCTACGAGTCATCCGTCTAGTACGCGTCTTCCGAATCTTCAAGTTGTCCCGGCACTCAAAGGGCCTGCAGATCTTGGGCCAGACACTACGGGCTTCCATGCGTGAGCTGGGTCTCCTCATCTTCTTCCTCTTCATCGGTGTGGTCCTCTTCTCCAGTGCAGTCTACTTCGCTGAGGTCGACCGGGAAGACTCCCATTTCACCAGCATCCCTGAGTCCTTTTGGTGGGCGGTGGTCACCATGACCACAGTTGGCTATGGAGACATGGCACCCGTCACTGTGGGTGGCAAAATAGTGGGCTCCCTGTGTGCCATCGCTGGAGTGTTGACCATTTCCCTTCCCGTGCCGGTCATTGTCTCCAACTTCAGCTACTTTTACCACCGGGAGACAGAGGGCGAAGAGGCTGGGATGTACAGCCATGTGGACACGCAGCCGTGTGGCCCACTGGACGGCAAGGTCAATGGGGGGTTGATGGATGGAGAGATGCCTGAGCTACCACCTCCACTCTGGGCCCCCCCTGGGAAACACATGGTCACCGAAGTGTGAGGGACAGTTGAGGTCTGCAGGACCTCACGTTTCCTTGGAGGGAGGGAGGGAGGGGTAGAAGGGAAGGTTAGGGGGAGGGGGTCGGGTTTAGGAAGAACTAGGTCAAGTGTTAACGAGTTGGGGAACACTAAGTCTTGTTGGGTCTTGAGTTGTGGTTTGGTAGCTCCCGTGGGTACTTCCTTAAGTGATGGTGAATGGCCATGAGTTATAATGAGTTGATGGGGAGGCTCCATTGTTTTGTACTACATTGGGTTGTGCAAGACTTACAGAGCCTTTCGTGGTAAGTGTTGAGACAGATTTGGTCACATAGTTTTGTTTTTTAGGTCCTCGTTGGGTTGGGCTGTGTTGTTGAGTCTGGGTGAGTCTTGTCCAATTGCATTGTGCAGGGTTCTGTAGTTTTATGAGTCCCCTAGGGCCATTTTGGATCAAGTTAGGTGGTCACCCACGGCATTGTTGGGACTGAGTGCGTGTTCATGCATGGTGTTGTGGAGTTGAGTTGAGACATGTTGGAAATTGTGTGACTTTGTGATTCTTCTAGGCCTATGTTATTTTAGGTTCTGTGAACTCGTGAGTCACGTAGAAATACAAAGAGTCAAGTGATTGAATGTGAGCTTTCTAGGTCATGTTAGGTTAAGCTGGGCTGGAATGTATGACGGTCTGGGTCTTTCAGGATTCTGTTGGGTTGAATTGTGTAGAGTAATGTAGCTGGAAGTTTTGGGGGGCTACACTGAGATGAATCATATCAAACTGTATAACCATGTGAGTCTCGTAGGGGTGCTGAGGTGAATTACCCCAGGTTGTGTCATTGTGAGTCCTGTAGGAACGTTAGGTTGAGTCGGACTGTGCGTATGGGCTCCCTAGGGCCATGTTGGTTTGTTTTCCATTTAGTGGTAGCACCAGGACCCAAGAATAACAACACTGGGGAGGAATCATGTATCAGGGAGAAAGTGTGGCGTTAGGGACTCCACGAGACAAACAACTGACTTGCCCAGTGTCACTTATTATTAGGGGTGGGGCTGAGTGCTGAACCCATTGATTCAGTTGTTTGTGCAGAGGGCCTCCAGGTGAGCTAGGAAGATGAAGACGGTCCCTCCATTTACTCTACACCTGCTTCATTTTGCCATTCATACCCTCTCTATCTGTCCTCCCCTACAGTTTTGCTTCTAACCATGGAGATCAGAGCCGCAAGGGAAGGGGAAAGGGGAAGAATCTGTACTTTGTACAGGCATGATGGGAGAGAAGGGGACAGAAACCCAAATGAGGGGCAGAGACCTGGAAATGATAAAGACTCAGAGAAAGAGAGATAGAAACCCAGAGAAGAGGGAACAAAGACCCAAAGAGGGAGGAAGAGAGATTTAGGGAGACAGAAACAAGGACAAAGACCCAAAGAGATGGGGAGATGGAGACCCAGAGGAGGTGGGTCAGAAACTCCAAGGAGAAAGAGAGACAGAGACCAAGAGTGGGACATGGAGATGGGGGTGTGTGTCAGACACCTGGAGAGGGACAGGCACCAGAGCTGGAGCCAGACCAGGGCGCCCCCGAGAAAGAGAACCCAAAAAGGAATAGAGAGGAAAAAATCAGTGCCTCTGAACCCAAGAGATACGCAGAGTCTCTCTTCCACGGAATCACAAAGGGATCCCAAATCAGGGCACCCCACCCTATCCTCCCACAGCTCAGGAAGAATGTCAGATAAACTTGGGAGCCCACTCTATTTTCCAGGGGAGAAACTGGAGTCTTAGGGCACGGGAGTAGCTTCCGGGGGTCCCGTGGCACATCCCAGGAGCTGGGATTTATGGCAGGCTGTCTGACTCCCCCTGTCCCATCAGCCTGCAGGTGTCCTCCAGCCGAGTTTCTCCAGAACCAAGAAAATGAGGCTCAGAGGGGAGGGTGGGACCCAAGGGCAGGAAGCCAAACGTTTTCAGAGGGCTTTCAGTACCAAAAGGGCATTTGGAGGAGAGGAGGATGCCTCAATCACGAACACATAGAGGGCTTCCTACGTGCCAAAACATCATCTGAAGTCCTTTACTTGTATTAATATATTAAAACCAGTGGTTTACAGAGTGGTGGTGTTGTTATTTTCAGGTATTGGCCCCTCCCGTTTTGGGTCCAGTGAAATCTTACTTTGATGCGGTGTGGCTCCTCAGAGGGGACCTGGTCTGAGGGACACACACGTCCATGGAGTCCTTCTTGGTGACTCAGAATGCAGCTACGGAATTCAGTCTGGAAGCCCGTGATTTAATCCAACTCCCTTTTTTATACAGAGTGACAGTAGAAGGGACAGATGGTGGGAAGAGTTTGATCAAGGTTGAAAGCCATAGAATCTGTAGGTGGTCCCTTCCCTCTGAAATGGAAAGTCACATCTGGAGACAGAAATGGAGATAGACACCCTCACGGTGACAGACACAAGGCAGAGTCTGGGTCCCAGCAGAGACCCAAAGAGGAGGAGACACATGCAGAGAGGGACCAAGACCTGGAGAGATGACACTGAGCGGGGCAAAGGGAGAGCAGGAGGGTGGTGACCTAGGAGGGGGGAGTCAGAGACCCCTTCCAGAAATCCACAGAAACTGGGAAGCCAACCCGAGAGGATAGGTCAGAGATCCAGAGAGAGGGAGTGGGGCTAGAGGCCCAGACAGAGAGGGAGAAGGGGACAGAGACTGGTCTACTTTTCTTTGAAAACTTACCTGTTCGACCCCATCAGAGACCGGAAGTCACACAGAGTGTCTCTGGTAGGGGGTGGGACCTGTTGGGTGCTTAGGGATGGGGTGGGGGGGAAGTGTGGAGAGGTCAGGGAAGTAACTCCAGGGGACACTCAGACTGGGAAGTGCCCCTCCTCCACCCTCAGTAAACAACCCACAGCCACCTTCCACAGCCTTCTAAGTTGCCTTGGTGGGACTGGGAAAAGGAGAGGGGAACACCCTAATCCGGGGACACCCTTCCTGCCACCTTGCCATGCTATATTTAGGCGGATGGAGGGGTATGGGATGACCCCCTGCCCCTCCCAAGATGGATATCAGCTTTCCTCCTAAAATAGCTCTGGGGGAGGGGTGGAGGGCCTGGAACTCTAATTCCATCTGACCTCAGTCTGTCTGAGGATCTCTCTCTTCTCACTGGGTCTCTGTCCCCCTTCTGGGATTGTGTCCCCTTCTCTAGAGTGTCAAGTGTCTTTCCTCTCTCTAGGTTTTTGTCCCCCCCCCCCTTTCTCTCCATTTCTGTGCCTTTCCCATCTCCTTTGTCACTCTTCATTTTTTTTTTTTTCCTCCAAGCAGGTCGTTGTGTTCCCACATCAAATCCTTGTCTATCTCTGAGTCCTCTAATACCTTTAATTTCTCTTATCTGAGTTCAGGACAGACCCTCTCCCCAGTCCCCACCCAGGAAATTCCAGCAGAGGGGACTCTGTGGAAGAACACCCCCAACACCATATCCACTGTCTCCCAGGGCCTGGGGCCTTATCACTGCCCAAGTCCAGCTGGTTAATGTCTGGCCTAGAGCTCCTGGGAAAGTGGGGATGAGAGCAGAGGGTGGGAATCTGCCCAGAGATTGACACTTAATTGGCAACAGAACGCAAAGAAATCTCAGGCCCAGACTCCCGGCTCTAAGGAAAAGAGGGAGCTGCTGTCAGGACTCCTGGGTCTGAGGGAGGAGGGGGTTGGGGGTCCTGACTCCTGGGTCTGAGGGAGGAGGGCCTGGGGGGTAAGGACTCCAGGGTCTGAGGGAGGAGAGGGCTGGGGGGGGCGGCAAACTCCTGGGTCTGAGGGAGGAGAGGGCTGGGGGTGGGGGGCAAACTCCTGGGTCTGAGGGAGGAGGGGCTTGGGGTGAGAACTCCTGGGTCTGAGGGAGGAGGGGCTGGGGGTCAGAACTCCTCGGTCTGAGGGAGCAGGGGGTTGGCGCCTGGCCTCCCGGGGCTCAGACGGGCCAGTCGCTGAGCGAGCCAGGCCGGCCCTCCGAGGTCCCGGCACGCGTCTGGAAGGCAGGATCCCCGGCCCCTCCTCCGCCGTCGGGCACCGCCCCCGCCCCCGCCCCCGCCCGGGCCAGCCGGAGAGTGTGCGGCGAGGAGCCGGCGGGCGAGCGGGAGGAGGAGCCGTGCCGCGCTAAGGGCAGCGGAGGAGCCGAAGAGAGCGCCCCAGGTAAGAGCCTCCGCGCCTCCTCCCCCGGGATTCCGGCGTCCGGATCGCCCTGCCCCCGGGTAGGGAGGGACGGGGGCGGGGCCAGAGGGGGCGGGACTTGGCGGAGGAAACTGAGGCAGGAGCGAAGTCCTCCAGATATGTAGCGGGTTACCCCCAGAGGGGTCTCGGGAGACCATTCCCCCAGCTCAGATCTTCTTTGGGAGGAGGGCTCTGGGAGTACGTAATTCTGGATACCTGGGGAAGAGAGCCTGAACTCCAGAACTCCCAGGTCTGAGGGAGGAGGGCGCTGGGGGTCTGGACTGCTCGGGCTCTCAGGGAGGAGGGTGCTGGGCGCCTGGACCCCAGCATGTGAGAGAGGGAGCTGGAGATCTAGACTCCTGAAGGAGGAGGCGGCGGGGAACCAGGACTTTCGGGTCTGAGTGAGGTGGCGGCCGGGAACAGGGACTTCTGGTCTGAGGGAGGAGGTAGCTGACTTCTGGTCCTGGTTGGATCGGCATAGTTGGGTCTCTTCACACCCTTCTTTCCATTTCCCCATCTCGGAGCCAAGGCAGGCAGCCACTCCAGGTATGTGCGGTAGACGTCTTGGACGGGCCCCGGCCTGTCCTGTGAGGATAGAACATTCCAGGAAGCAGCCTCAGGGACCCAGGGCTTCTTGAGTGTGGGCCCTCAGGGACCCGGGTGTCCAGACCAGCGCCACCCCCGCCCTGTCTGGGAGATGAATGGGCCGTGGAGGATGTAATCTTTTCCAGCCTCCTCTATCCTCCCCCCTCTGTCCCCGCCCTTCCAATCCCCGCCTCTCCCCTCACCTCCCCCATCTGCTTCCCATCCCAGCCAGGAGCCATCACCTGGTCAGGGAAGGGGCCTCTGGGAAGGGGGCGCGGCCTTGACTCTTGGGTACCCTGCACTTTAAGAGGAACGCTGGGAAGGGGAGTGTTCAGGCCCCCTCCCCCACTTGCCCACACAACCTGCCTGTTCCCTTCTTCCCCTAGGTGGCTGCCCCTTCCCTCTCCTGAGATGTCAGGAAAGAGGGGACCACCTGTTTCCCCCACATGGGCCCCCCAGAGCCTGGGGGCCCCCAGCATTGGAGCCTGGAGGTGGACAAGGTGCTGACAGGTCTGGTAACCACCTGCTGCTTCCTACTTCTCTCCACACCACTTTCCCACAACCACAGACTTCCAGAATATTGCAGAGAAACTGTAGGGTCCACACCCTCACCACTGTCTTCCAGCCCCTGGTTCCTTCCTTCCTCCCTCTTTTTTTTTTTTTTTTTTTTTTTTAAGATTTTATTTACTTGTCAGAGAGTGCACACAAGCAGGGAGAGTGGTAGGCAGAGGGAGAAGCAGGCTCCCACTGAGCAAGGAGCCTGAGTTGATCCCAGGACCCTGGAATCATGACCTGAGCCAAAGGCAGATGCTTAACTGACTGAGCCACCCAGGTGTCCCCCCCGGTTCATTTCTTGGACAGGGAAACTGAGGCCCCACACGGGAGAGGAAATGTCTTACCTTCTCAGTGGCAGTGTTGAGCTGAACTTGGGTCTTACTAGGATCCCAGAACATGGTCTTTCTTAGAATTTGGAATCTCAAACTTCCTCTAGGCAGCAGGACTTAGGGTCCCGCAAGGCTGGGGTAGGGGTAGGGGTAGGATTCAGGGCAGAGTTGGTCTGACGGGGCTCAAATTCTAATTCTGGCATTTGCTGGCTGTGTGATCTGGTATCAGTCACTCACCTCTCTGAGCCTGTATTTCTCCATTTGCTGATTTGTTGGCTATCATTGGCAATAGTAGTAGAATAATTATGATTAATCTAGAAGTTGGGTGTTATCTAAGTCCTAGAATATAAGGTCCTCCCAAGGTTCTAGAACAAGGGCTTCCCATGGTTCTGGCATTCAGGTCCCCCTGGAGTTTCCAACCTCTGCGCCCCCCCCTAAGTTTTTACCCTCCTCTCTAACCCCAGCTTCCCTCTCTATTCTCAGGTGCTCAGCGAGATGCTCCCCAGCCCCTCCTGCTCCCTCCCCATCCTCCTCCTTTTCCTCCTCCCCAGTGTCCCAATGGAGTCCCATCCCCCACCCTTACCACTGCCCCCATTTCTAGCCCCTGAATGGGACCTCCTGTCCCCCCGAGTAGTCCTATCCAGGGGCACCCCTGCTGGACCCCCTCTGCTATTCCTGCTGGAGGCTGGGGCCTTTGGGGAGCCAGCAGGCAGCCCTGCCAACCGCAGTCGGCGAGGGGTGAGCGAGACAGCACCAGCAAGTCGCCGGGGAGAGCTGGCTGTGTGTGATGCGGTCAGCGGCTGGGTGACGGACCGCCGGACAGCCGTGGACCTGCGCGGGCGTGAAGTGGAGGTGCTGGGCGAGGTTCCTGCGGCTGGAGGCAGCCCTCTCCGCCAGTACTTCTTTGAGACCCGCTGCAAGGCTGACAGCGCTGCTGAGGAAAGTGGCCCTGGTGGGGGTGGGGGAGGCTGCCGGGGTGTCGACCGGAGGCACTGGGTGTCTGAGTGTAAGGCCAAGCAGTCCTATGTGCGGGCATTGACCGCTGATGCCCAGGGCCGTGTAGGCTGGCGATGGATTCGAATTGACACTGCCTGCGTCTGTACGCTTCTCAGCCGGACTGGTCGGGCCTGAGGCCCATGCTCAGGAACTGGGCAGGCAGAGGAAGAAGATAGCTGGATGCTGAAGGACCTTAGGGGTGGCCTGGCTGCTCTGGGCCTCAGTTTAGGAACTTGTGAAATGGTCACAAAACCACAGCTTTCTGAGTTGGAGACCTCAATCCATGCAAGACGGATGGTGAAACCAAATGGGGTTTTGAAGGATGAATAGGAGTTCTTCTGGATGAACTTGAGGGTGATGATGATGATGATATCCAATATTTTCTGAGTGTCTACCACTTATCAGTGCTAATACACAATTTGTCAGATCAACTCTGGTGGATTTAACCATCGGAGGAACCTCGGCTTCTAAGTTTCTAAACGCTTGATCTCAGAAGACATCTTGCTCACCTTGGAGAGAGTGACAAGGAAGTGATATGTCAAGAGGTGGTGGGGGAGTATAAAAGCAGACATATAAGCAACCAGCTGGGAGCTGGGGTTTGAATGATAAATCTTACTTGGTCACATGGGGAGAGTGTTGGCTTAGAATGTTCTGTCTTAAGGTAGTAAGCTAGCCATCACAGTAGGAGCACAAGCAAGGTTGAATGATAAGAGGTCAGCATGCTAGAGTTTAACCCTGTTGGAGAGTTTCTGTCCCAACTTTTACCCCATATTGGGAAAGAAATAGACCTTAGAATCGTCCAGCTTGAGTATGGTATAAAATTCAGACCAACTGACCTGACTCCTGGCTAGGATCAGGGGTCATGTGAACAGTGGTAGGCTTCTAGTGGTCCAATAAAATCCAAAAGGAGAAGCAGCCCCAGAGGCCTGCGTGAGGGATTCAGTGGGACCTGGGGTCAGGTTGCAGAAGATAGCCTCAGTATTCCACATCTGAAGAATGGGTTAGTGGGATGAGCTACTGGGAGCTGAGAAGCCAAAGCCCTTGACCAAAAGGTCTTTAAAGTGAGGAAGTGACAAGGGAAGTGAGGAGTAGACCCCACACCTTCAGGATACCCCCTTCATGTATCACCAGTCCATACCTTAAGCCTGTTGCCAACAGATACACACACACACACACACACACACACAGTCTTTTAGAACCGGCTTTAGGCTAAGGACCAAGACCATAGACACCCCCCCCCCTTCCTCCACCAACACAGACTGGGCCCCTGGGAAGGGTAAGGGTGGGCGGTTCTGGCTGCCTCTGTTTCTACATCTCTGTGTTTCTAGGACTGTGGTTCCCAATCTCCTTTTTGTCACCTCCCTCTCTGTCTCTTGTGTCTGGGTCAGTAGCTCTCTGTCTCTGTTTCTCATTCACTGTTCCTCATCCATTCTTGCCTGTGTTTCTTTCTCATCAAAGTTCTTTCCACATCCCCTCCCCTCTCCTCTTGCTAAGTATTTCCCTGTGTCTGTGTCTGTGGGTCTCTCCCTCATCACCCACCCCCATATCCAGGTGGAAGTTTTCAACAAAATCAAAGGCAGGCAGGACAGAGGAAGGCCAAGCCCTGGGCTGACGCCTCCAGCACACGCAGGGAGGGAGGGAGAGCCCCGGGGAAGTCTGGAAATCGTTACCCCTGAGGTAGGCAGGCCTGGCAGAGGGAGGAGGGGGCTGAGAGAGTTGGGACCCCGTAGGAAAGGGGACTGCTTCTTATGGGTTCCTGATGGCAGTGGGTGGTCTCCGTCCTCCTCCCAGTCCGGGTTTCCATCTCCCCCAGGCCGGGTTCTCTGTGTCTCTAAAATTCCCTACAATTTGAGCTATTCTCCCTTCTTCCCTCCTCCCCCTTTCGACCCTTCACTCTCTCTCTGGGGTTCCCCTCCCCCATTTCTCCGAGTTTCTGTGCCCTTCCCTCAAAGTCCCAGTCCCTCTGAGCCTGGGTCCCTTTCTTGCTCTGTCCAACCATCCACACACCTGCAGGCCTTCCATTGGCTGAGCTCAGGGTGGGCGGGTTCTGTTACCTGGGGCAACAGGAACAACAAGCCTGCCCCGGCGTGGCTCCCCTACAGGGGTGGGACCATGGCTGGTCGGACCCTAGCTCTGTGCTACGGTCCCCCATGGTCCCCAGTCTCTGGGACCGAGGTGCCTGGATCCTGGCCCAACTGGCATCTCACCAGCAGTGGTGTCGCCCACCACATTATCCCGCCTGTGTCCTTTCCCCCGCCCACTGTGCAGGTGAGAGGACCCTAGGTTCCTGGCCAGAAGGAGACTGGGGGCCCAGGCTCCTGTGTCTGAAGGAGAGGCCTGGGGGTCCAGACACCTGCTGAGAGAAAAGGGGGTTGGGGACGCGGACTCCTCTGACTGAAGGAGGAGTGTTCCCGAGTCCTGGATCTGAAAAAAGAGGGGCCAGGGAACCTGAATGCCTGGGACTGGAGGGAGGAAAGGGTTGGGGACCGACTGGGAGAGATCAAGGCTCGCGGGCCGGACTTGAACCCTTTTAGCTGACGTCCTTCTTCCCAGTCCACGGTCGCGGAGCCCCTGCCGCCGGCCGTCAAGCAGGATTTGCACATCTGGGATTTTGATGAGGTCATCAGCAGATGGGAGACCACCTCTGGCTCGGCTTACGTGCCTAAGAAGCACGGCGGGCCCTACGCACAGCCCAGGGCCCCAGAGCCTTCGGACCCCACGAGGACTGTGGGGATCAAGGATTTAGACGAAAAGGTAACGTTCTGGGATGCAGAGGTCCGCAGGGGACAGGGCTGGGGATGGCACTGGAGTACCACGCACCCTCACGTTGGATCTCCGCGTCGCCTTCCCGCAGCTCAGACACCGTGGCTGGCGCCTCCCGCTGATCACGAAGCACCAGTGCAGTGAGATGCGGGCGCAGTACACGGGCTGGCCCGACCCGGATCAGCAGCGCCCCACCTTCTACGTCGGGCCCCAGCCCCTGGAGCTTGCGGAGCACCTTCGCGGAGGCCCTTCCCAAGTAGAGAAGACCCGTTGCCACCGCGGGAAAGAGCTTGTAGCGCCTGGGGCGCGGTCGGAAGGGCTCTGCGGCTGGGGACCAGGCTAGCAGACCCTGGGGTGGAGAATTTTGAGTCTGGGGTCGTGGGCAAAAGGTCTGGGACGGAATCAGGTTACAGAGCCTGGGGGTGGAGCTTGGACCTTTTGAGGTAGGGTCAGGAGGAGGAGGGGCCTGGAGACCTAAATCCCAGCTCTGAGGCTGAGGCCACCGCAAGTAAATCCCGGGTGGGCGGGGGGTTGTCTAGAAGGGAGTTTGGAGGCAGGGGGGTCCGGGCTCGGGGGCGGACGGTATTTTGAACTTTCCCAGCCAAGGTCGGGAGGCGGGGCTAGGCTTTCCCGGAGTGGACGAGCAAAGAAGAAAGGTGGCCGGAGGTGCGGCTGAATTCCAGTGGCGGGAGGTGGAAGCCAGGAGTCTGGGGGCGGAGCTGGGAAGGGTTTTTTTTGGTGGTTGGGGCCTGGGCTTTGTGTTCGATGACCCGCAAGTGTTTGGATTTTGGAGTAACCCTAATAAGGATTCTGATATGGGGAGCAAAGCTAAAGTGCGCTAGCTTGCACTGCACTGCTAGCTTTCCTGCACCAATCGGTCAGGAAGGATTCGGATTCTCGGGGCGGGTGTGAGGGTCTGTTGGGTCGAAGCGGAATCCTGAGTCTAGCGACCCAGGGCCTGGAATGCGGTATGAAACCTCTTTCTTGCTCACCCCTCCTCCCTGGATCCTCCTCAGGCTTTAATCCCTTGGACAAAGAACCCCGAGCTGGCCGGCCGGCCTTTTACAGTGTCTGACCAGGGCGTCTTGGACCGCCGTCAGCTCTATCTGACCACCTCGGCCAAGGACTTCCGGGCCTACCCGAAGTGAGCCTGGGTCCTCGCTCGGCGCCGCCCCCCAGCATAGGCCGGTGGGACGCAGAACCGGGGTGTCGGCTCCCCCTTGTCGATTCAGGAGCCTCAGCCTTCAGCTCCCGCACGCTCAAGAAACCGAAGTTCAGACCCCAGCCCCTACCTTTTTTAGCGCCCAGGTTTCCTTAGTGTCAACTCTCAGGAATACGAAACCTGCCGCTTGCCCAAGAAGGGGTTCGGGACCAGGGGCGGGACCCAGAGGGTCCAGGGCGGGGCCTGTTTTGGTTCCCAGATACTCCTTCCCTTGGATTCGAAAACTCCAGATCCCAAGCCCTTAAGGATCTCCAGGACCCAGGAATCCAGGCTGGGAGTCCCCAGCCCCTATCCTTCCTGAGGGGTCCCCGAATCCTACAAATGTGTCCTTGCCTTGAAACACAGGAGTTCAGGTCTAGAGGTTCCTCAGACGCGAGGTCTGAACCTCAGAATTGTCCCTAGGAGCCAACTGTGCCTTCCCTCTCCTGCCTCCCTCACCAACAGGAAGGAGTTGTCTGGATATCCCCGCAAGGACTCGCTGACCTCCTGGAGCTTTGACAAGACGCCTCAGGCCTGGGGCCAAGACCCACAGAGGCCACCCTGTCCGCGCCCCTCTCGGCCGCCAGGGATCCGCGTGCCCCACGTCCACCCGGTGACGACTGCAGTGCCACACCGCGGGGCGTTGTCTCTGGCTCAGGAGTCCTACAGACCCCCGCTGCACCCCCTCCTTGGGCTCGACCGTTTCTGCCCGCTGGAGCTTCCCTGGGGCGGCCCCCACTGGAAGCCGATGTCGGGGATCTACAGCGTGCCGCAAGCCTACCGCACTGAGAACTCCACCTACGGCAGCAGGAAGCCAGCCCGGGTCTGAGGCCGCAGCGCCAGCCCCGCCCTAGACACGCCCCCACCCCGGGCGCCGAGCGAGAAGAACGCGACTGGTAGCACATTGGGCGGGGCTAAGACCGGGAACCCCGCCCATTACGTGGGAGTGAGACCAGGACCCACCCACTGAGGCGTGGGCGGGGAGACTCCCCACACTTGACCGCACTGCTGGGGGTGGGGGTGCGGGGCAGGGAGGCGGGAGCTGAGCGAGAAAAATGAACTTTGGGGCTGTGGGCTCGCGGGCGGGACACGCCCTCTGCGACGGAGGGGGCAGAGCTTTAGTCAACGATAGAGTTAAATAGCCTAAACCATGCCCGTTGCTGGTGTTGGCTCTGGGAGCCTGGGTGTGTGGGGGGGAGATGGGGCTCCCACTGAATCCCTTGCGGAAGGAAGGCGCATCTGCGTGCGGACGGCCAGAATCCAATATTGAAGCACGCCCCTCCGCAGAGGTTAGACGGTGGCACAGGAATGGCTTTCAGTCTATGGCAGGTGGAGGGGGGCTGACGTCTCAGCTGATTGAGGGCCCTTGTAAGGGGCTGACCTTCAGCCTTCCCTGGTTCCCACCCCGATGGGCACAGGCCGGGCTACACCGCCCGGGGCAAGGCCAAGGCCTCCCTCTGGCCTATTAACTAGGACCTGTACAGGACTTCGCCAGCCCCTGAGGATTGAGGCCATGAAGTCAGCTTTCCCGTGGGCGTCTCCCGCTTCTTGGTGTGGGAGCCACGCAGGGTGCAGGGGGAAGGGGCACTCCAAGGAACCACTCCTGCACACCTCCCTGACCTTTTCTGCTTCTCGCCCCCGGAAAGATTAGTGTCCAGGTTACCCCATCATGCCGCCACCCCCAGTGGCCTTGCCGCCTCCACAGCCTCCAAGTATAAGACCAGGTAAACCTCACAGGGAAGGCACTGAGAATGGAGACACTCCAGGTAAGACTGCAGGGCCCCTGGGCACCTTGCAGCTCCAACAGGCCATAGCTGGCACAAAGAGGGAAGGGTCCTGTGACCCGATGAAGGAGGCTTCCTTCTAGAAGGGTGTGGATGGCCAACAGGCTTCCCACCAGGAGGGAAGCAGGTGAACCAGGGCATGAAGGGGGAATCTGCAATGTTGGGGAGTATCTGGGGTTCCCAAGTATGGAACAGGGAATCACAGTGGGAGGGATGGGTCCCGAATAGAAGATTCCAGGCAGGGGAGCCTGTCTAGGGGATGGGAAGGTAAGGGCTCAGGGTAGAGGGGTCCAGCTGGGCCTGAGACACTGGCCTTTGTCCCAGGGGCTGCTGCTGTGGCTGCTGCTGAACGTGGGTGGGGTGTGGGCTTCCAGGGGGCCACTACGGCCACTCTGCCGGCCCATCAACGCCACCCTGGCTGCTGAGAACGAGGCCTGCCCAGTCTGCGTCACCTTCACCACCAGCATCTGTGCAGGCTATTGCCCCAGCATGGTGAGCGGTGGGGGGAGGGGGGGAGGGGCCAGCCCTGCTGAATTGGGGATGGAAGGGTAGCCCACCCCCTGGGCAGGGGCTGAGGAATTGGGAGGGCAAGCTGGGCATGTGGGAGTGACAGCACAGGGGTTCTGCTGGACACCTGAGTCTGC